>JAVJIF010011085.1:0-126700 GCA_038442645.1 Agave tequilana | reverse complement strand
GAAATAAGTACAAGAATACCTGTAGAAAGAGGTTAGTGATCATAACAGATAGAACAACAGGGATAAATAAGATAACAGCAATAAATCATAAGGATACCTATGAATAGTCTCGATGAGGAATCTCCTATGTAACTCCAAGGCACTATCTGAGAATATGGTGACTCGGATCTCCAACCTGGGCACGCAAACCCGGGTCATCAGAAAGCGACCTAGTGAGTGGTAAAATGAAGGAGGCGGTAGGTAATATATACTATAGTAATACAAGCACAATACTAATATATAATACATGATGTTGTAATAGTATACCATATAATAAGCATATAATAAGCAGTAGAAATATATAAACATGTCATCTTTTAATACCTTCACTACCTAGCATGTTCTTATCGGGTCATGTCTATAGTCATATCCAGTTATATATAACTGTTGTCTAGTGATGACGTGATAGAAATGAACATGCTAGTGGTGATGTGATGGAAGTGAACCTGCAGATGAGCATATGCAATATAGCCACAATACAGTATTGGTGCATAGACAGTAATGATGTCTGCAAGGTAGACAGAAAACAAGAATATATGTAATGTAGTATATACTTGTACATGAGTAGTATATGCAAACACAGAAAACAGAAGATATGCAATGCAGTGTATACACAGTATACATGTAACATGATAGCGGATAAATGATCAGGAACAGTAATAAGTACAACTAAACAATAGTATACATGTATCAGGCACGTCATGATATTTATACAATAGTAGCAATCAGTACCACCTGGTATTTTAATCAATCTCTTCCAGTGTCTCATACCACTGGCAGTTCATACTGGAGCCCGCACTCCAGTCGAACCCATCCGGACATGGCCTACAGGTACCATTATCCAAGCGAGAGAGAGTGACCAAATAACAAGTGTTCCCGACGTCACTATTGTGTATACTGTTTTATTATGTTAATTGGAAAACCATGGTCGAGGAGCTCTAGTCAGGTGGGTGTATCCCGTGCATACCCGGGACAACGGCCTATCATACCTGGCTGCTGAGACCAGGACCAGCCCGCTAGGGCTGTAACTGTAAGGGATCTCAATGAGCTAAAACAATAACGGGAAACGGGAGCTCATGAGTAACAGACGGTAGCCAGCACTACCCGTCCCCTGCAGTGGGACAAACAATGGATCAGACATCCACCCGACAAGATCTAGTCAACCATCAAGTCTCCCCCATACCCAAGTTATCTTTATTATCTTTCACTATACAGTATAACAGGAACAAGTATGAGACATGGTACATGTAATACGATAATATGACACGAGCTCTGTTGATAGCACGAAAATGATAACGGGAAATGGGAAACAATAGTGTGGGAGTCCACACATTGCATATCAACAGCTCATGTATCCAGTAACGAGAATATCAATATCAGTAACGGGAAACAAGCATATAACAGGAATACGGGGATATCATGGCACAATAATACATGTAATATGCACGGGGATCCATATGACAAGAATAGAGAAACCATATATGCATGTGTAACAGTAATATGCGAGAATCCATGTAACGATGATAACAATATATTTCATAACGGTATCCGTGTAGTGGTGCATTTATATATCGGTGGGACATGAATACGAAATAAGAGTGTGACGTGTCATGTAATAACAGTGGTCAGTGTCTAATATCATGTATAGTGAACTACAGTATCCGTGTAATGATGATAACAATAATATGAAATGCGGTACTTATCCGTGTACTAGTGGAACATCGATGTGTAGCTATAATCCGTGTAACATATCTGCGTAGCACTAGTGCATGTAATAACGGTAGTCCGTGTATCATGTAATACATGTCCTGTGAATTACAGTAACGGTGTCTAGCATGCAGTCTAGTGACAGTGTAGTGTCATAGCGTATCTGTGGATCAGTAGACATGTGATAATAGTTATCTAACTGTGATATAATATATGAAATAATAGTGTACAAGAATATGGTGAAATAGTGGTCCGCGTGTCAGTGGCTGTACAGGCATGATGACTGTGTCCGAGTTGTCTATGTCCGTATGTCTTGTTACTATTATTATTATTATTATCTCATATTAAATCAGGAAATACCTAACAATCGTCTAAGGTATTCCTATTACAATGACTATCCAATCATGACCAGTGAATAATTAATAGTTACTGTATTTTATCCATAATCAAGATATATCAATCAATGTCACTACACATGGTAAAATATAATTTATAAGAAAAAATACTCACAAACTGCCATAGGAAGGTAGCTCTCTTTCTCATGATCGCAACGGATCCAGAATCGTCCAAATCGGAGTCCGGATGCTCCCGATATCGCCCGAACACTAAAATCAGCAAAATGGGTTAAAATATGTAATAACAAGATTTTAAATGCAATTAATAAAAAGAAGGGGGTTTTCTGTAAAATTACCTTTAATGGGTTTCGGATGCGGGTCTGGGTGGCAAACGGGTCGGGTTTGGATCCAATACCCAAACCCGGAACTTAAGTTAAATGGGTAACGGGTTATTGGTTAGCGGGTATAAACAAGTGGGTTTTGGGTTGCACATAAACCCAAATGGGTTATTGGGTTCACACCCATTATGGGTGTGAACCCATACAAGAGGCAGCAGCAGCGGCAGCATGTGCTGCTGCTGTGCCCGCGCAGTCCGGCCAGCAGGTGCTGGCCGGCGGCGGTGGAGGCACGCCGGCGGCGGTCCCAGCCTGCGGCGGCGCGGCGACGGCGCTCAGGCCGCGGGCCAGAGGATGAGAGGAGAGAGAGAAGAGAGAAAAAAAGAGAGAGAGAGAGAGAGTGGAACCAGGGAGAAGAGGGGGGTGCAGCGGGGCTGCGGCCGCCCGGACCGCCTCGCCGGCGGCCGCCCAGGCGGCGGGCGACGGCGCTCAGGCCGCCGGAGACGGTCCGGGGCCATGCCTAGAGTCGGGGGGAGAGAGAGAGAGAGAAAGAAGGGAAAGGGAGTGAGTGAGAGAGAGAGAGAGGAGGAGGAGAGGGGGACAAGGGCTGGCGGCCGGCTAGCCCGGCCTTGCCGGCGTTGCTCCGCCCCGCTCAGGCCGGCGACGGCTAGAGAGAGTCTTGGGGAAAGAGAGGGAGAGCTTTTGAGAAGAATCCAGAGAGAGAGGAAAAGGAATTAAGGGGAAAGGAAGAGAAATGGCGGTGGAGAGGAAGCTTCGTGAAGAAGGAAGAAGAAAAGAAAAGAAAAAGAAAGTTTAAAAAAAATAATATTTTATTATTATAATATTGGCCAATATTTGACCAGCTCCGAACAGTGCCCAAAAATTACAAAAAATAGAGAATATTATCCTAAGATGTAATATGAAAACGGTTTGACAAAATTCAACCCAGTTTACAAACTAAAAATCTCGGAGTGTCTCGCCGATATCGGGCGACACCGGTTGGCAGGATTTTGATAAATTCAGAAAAAACCCCAAAAATAGACTAACGTAGATCATATGATTCTAAGACATAAGGTGAAAGCAAATTCTCAAAATACAACTCTGTTTGTGAATTAAAAATCGTAGAGCCGATTATCGGTATCGGTCGACACCGACTACGGAGATAATCCAGAAAAATTCCAGAAAATCCTGAAAATTTAAAATATTAGAAAATGATTTTTGAAACTGAAATCAGCTCAATCGGACTACTACAGAGGTCAAATCAATAATATACGTCGTATCGTGTACTGATACGGTGATACGTACACCAGGGATCAGGGGGTTACATTTCTCCCCACCTTACAAAAATTTCGTCCTCGAAATTTCAAATCAGGTGTGAGAACAATATTTTCAACCCAAAGCTGCAATTTCACGGGTCCACGACACTTCCGCTGCGCACTCTGATATCTATAAGGAACTCGGGATAGAGAAGTATTGTAGTAAACTAACACGAACAGATTGGAAGCACTAAGATGCAAAGAAAACGAGAAGGAAATCGGATATTCTGGTTGACAACTATAAGGATGGAATAACACAGAATCACAGAATGAATTGTCAATGACATGGTATTCTTGTACTCGTCGCTGGAATCCCAAATTCAGAGACAGATAAGTTTGAATCTGAATCTGCTTGTACTGTTGGTAAAAGCCCGAGTGTGGACCCAGGTGGTTACCCACACCAGGTATGAACCTAGGCTCTGATACCACTATGTAACGCCCCGTTCCCAAGGATACGGAGACGTTATGGCGACGTACATACGCGAGGTGAAAAACACTCTCGCGTACGTTAAGCCTCAGTACAGGACATAATCTCCAAGGGTTCCAGCAGGAAATAAGTACAAGAATACCTGTCAAAAGAGGTTAGTGATCATAACAGATAGAACAACAGGGATAAATAAGATAACAGCAATAAATCATAAGGATACCTATGAATAGTCTCGATGAGGAATCTCCTATGTAACTCCAAGGCACTATCTGAGAATATGGTGACTCGGATCTCCAACCTGGGCACGCAAACCCAGGGTCGTCAGAAAGCGACCTAGTGAGTGGTAAAATGAAGGAGGCAGTAATATATACTATAGTAATACAAGCACAATACTAATATATAATACATGATGTTGTAATAGTGATACCATATAATAAGCATATAATAAGCAGTAGAAATATATAAACATGTCATCTTTTAATACCTTCACTACCTAGCATGTTCTTATCGGGTCATGTCTATAGTCATATCCAGTTTATATAACTGTTGTCTAGTGATGACGTGATAGAAATGAACATGCTAGTGGTGATGATGGAAGTGAACCTGCAGATGAGCATATGCAATATAGCCATAATACAGTGTTGTGCATAGACAGTAATGATGTCTGCAAGGTAGACAGAAAACAAAATATATGTAATGTAGTGTATACTTGTACATGAGTAGTATATGCAAACACAGAAAACATAAGATATGCAATGCAGTGTATACACAGTATACATGTAACATGATAGCGGATAAATGATCAGGAACAGTAACAAGTACAACTAAACAATAGTATACATGTATTAGGCACGTCATGATATTTATACAATAGTAGCAATCAGTACCACCTGGTATTTTAATCAATCTCTTCCAGTGTCCCATACCACTGGCAGTTCATACTGGAGCCCGCACTCCAGTCGAACCCATCCGGACATGGCCTACAGGTACCATTATCCAAGCGAGAGAGTGACCAAATAACAAGTGTTCCCGACGTCACTATTGTGTATACTGTTTTATTATGTTAATTGGAAACCCATGGTCGAGGAGCTCTAGTCAGGTGGTGTATCCCGTGCATACCCGGGACAACGACCTTATCAGACCCCTGGCTGCTGAGACCAGGACCAGCCCGCTAGGGCTGTAACATGTAACGGGATCTCAATGAGCTAAAACAATAACGGGAAACGGGAGCTCATGAGTAACAGACGGTAACCAGCATTACCCCGTCCCCTGCAGTGGGACAAACAATGAATCCAGACATCCACCCGACAAGATCTAGTCAACCGTTAAGTCTCCCCATACCCAAGTTATCTTATTATCTTTCACTATACAGTATAACAGGAACAAGTACGGGACATGGTACATGTAATACGATAATATGACATGAGCTCTGTTGATAGCACAAAACATGATAACGGGAAACAGGAAACAATAGCTGTGGGAGTCCACACATTGCATATCAACAGCTCATGTATCCAGTAACGGGAATATCAATATCAGTAACGGGAAACAAGCATATAATAGGAATACGGGGATATCATGGCACAATAATACATGTAATATGCACGGGATCCATATGTCAAGAATAGAGAAACCATATATGCATGTGTAACAGTGATATGCCGAGAATCCATGTAACGATGATAACAATATATTTCATAACGGTATCCGTGTAGTGGTGCATTTATATATCGGTGGGATATAAATACGAAATAAGAGTGTGAGTGTCATGTAATAACAGTGGTCAGTGTCTAATATCATGTATAGTGAACTACAGTATCTGTGTAATGATGATAACAATAATATGAAATGCGGTACTTATCCGTGTACTAGTGGAACATCGATGTGTAGCTATAATCCGTGTAACATATCTGCGTAGCACTAGTGCATGTAATAATGGTAGTCCGTGTATCATGTAATACCATGTCCTGTGAATTACAGTAACGGTGTCTAGCATGCATGTCTAGTGACAGTGTAGTGTCATAGCGTATCTGTGGATCAGTAGACATGTGACAATAGTTATCTAACTGTGATATAATACATGAAATAATAGTGTACAAGAATATGGTGAAATAGTGGTCCGCGTATCAGTGGCTGTACAGGCATGATGACTGTGTCCGAGTTGTCTATGTCCGTATGTATTGTTACTATTATTATTATTATCTCATATTAAATCAGAAAATACCTAACAATCGTCTAGGGTATTCCTATTACAATGACTGTCCAATAATGACCAGTGAATAATTAATAGTTACCGTATTTTATCCATAATCAAGATATATCAATCAATGTCACTACACATGGTAAAATATAATTTATAAAAGAAAAATACTCACAAACTAGCCATAGAAAGGTAGCTCTCTTTCTCACGATCGCAGCGGATCCAGAATTGTCCAAATCGGAGTCCGGATGCTCCTGATATCGCCCGAACACTAAAAATCAGCAAAATGGGTTAAATATGTAATAACAAGATATTAAATGCAATTAATAAAAAGAAGGGGGTTTTCTGTAAATTACCTTTAATGGGTTTCGGATGCGGGTCTGGGTGGCAAACGGGTCGGGTTTGGATCCAATACCCAAACCCGGAACTTAAGTTAAATGGGTAACGGGTTATTGGGTTAGCGGGTATAAACAAGTGGGTTTTGGGTTGCACATAAACCCAAATGGGTTATTGGGTTGGGTGTGAACCCATACAGGAGGCAGCAGCAGCAGCATGCGCTGCTGCTGTGCGCGCGCACAGTCCGGCCAGCAGGTGCTGGCTGGCGGCGGTGGAGGCACGCCGGCGACGGTCCGGCCGCCGGCGGCGCGGCGGCGGCGCTCAGGCCGCAGGCGAGAGGATGAGAGGAGAGAGAGAGAGAGAGAAAGAGAGAAAAAGAGAGAGTGGAACCAGGGAGAAGAGGGGGGGTGCAGCGGGGCTGTGGCCGCCTGGACCGCCTCGCCGGCGGCCGCCCAGGCCGGCGACGGCGCTCAGGCCGCCGACGACGGTCCGGGGCCATGCCTAGAGTCGGGGAGAGAGAGAGAAAGAAGGGGAAAGGGAGTGAGTGAGAGAGAGAGAGGAGGAGGAGAGGGGGACAAGGGCTGGCGGCCGGCCAGTCCAGCCTTGCCGGCGGTGCTCCGCCCCGCTCAGGCCGGCGAGGCTAGAGAGAGTCTTGGGGGAAAGAGAGGGAGAGCTTTTGAGAGAATCCAGAGAGAGAGGAAAAGGATTTAAGGGGGGAAAAGAGAAAGAGAAATGGCGGTGGAGAGGAAGCTTCGTGAAGAAGGAAGAAGAAAAGAAAAGAAAAAGAAAGATTTAAAAAAATAATATTTTATTATTATAATATTGGCCCAATATTTGACCAGCTCCGAACAGTGCCCAAAAATTACAGAAAATAGAGAATATTATCCTAAGATGTAATATAAAAATGGTTTGACAAAATTCAACCCGGTTTGCAACTAAAAATCCGGAGTGTCTCGCCGATACCGGGCGACACCGGTTTGGCCGGATTTTTGATAAATTCAGAAAAATCCCCAAAAATAGAATAACGTAGATCATATGATTCTAAGACATAAGGTGAAAGAGAATTCTCAAAATACAACTCCGTTTGTGAATTAAAATCGTAGAGCAGATTATCGGTATCGGTCGACACCGACTACGGAGATAATCCAGAAAAATTCCAGAAAATTCTGAAAAATCTAAAATATTAGAAAATGATTTTTGAAACTGAAATCAGCTCAATCGGACTAATATGGAGGTCAAATCAATAATATACGCCGTATCGCGTATTGATACGGTGATACGTACACCAGGGATCAGGGGGTTACAATCAAGTAGGAGAAAAACGGGCGACCTAAATAGTAATTTGGTTAGTTTTGCATAGAACATTTGAAACCTAATAAAAATTGGTTAGTAGGGGTTTTTAAATGTTTAGATCATGATAAAATGGGCGGATCGAGAATTTGTATATCTAAAGACATAGATCTAACCAACTCATTACTTTCGGCCGTCCATTTTGCACCGCTTGATGGATGGGAAAAAAGTATTCAAAACACATAATTTTAGATTTATAGATACTTAAAATAATATAGATTAATTTTGACAGAGTGAATCTTGTATTCAAATGTCAGAGGGTTGTATTTAAATGGTAACGGTTCAGGCTCAATCCTTTCGGAATGACACAGGTGAGAGAGAGAGAGAGAGAGAGAGAGAGAGAGAGAGAGAGAAGAGAGAGAGAGAGAGAGAGAGAAAGAGAGAGAGACTTGTGTTATTCCGGAAGGATTCAAGGCCGAATCCTTCCCACTCAATTATAACTCTACGACATTCGAGTGCAAGATCCACTCTGTTAAAGTTGATCTACTTTTTTTGAAGTAGTTATAAGCTAAAAATTAAGTATTTTAAGTACTTTTTACCCATGCATCAAGTGGGGGGAATATGAATATCCGAAATAGTGAGTTGGTTAGTTTAACGGTGCAATATATTTTAATTCTAATAAAAATTGGTTTTGTGAGGGTTTGTAAGTGTTTAGATCATGATGAAATAGTCGGATCGAGAATTTGTTTATCTAAACACATAGATCTAAGTAATATGATATTTTTAGCCGTCCATTTTGCGCCTACTTAATGGATGGGCAAAAAAAATTTAAAATACTTGATTTTTGCTTTATAGCTACTTCAAATAATATAGATCAACTTCAACGGAGTGGATCCTATACTCGGATGTCGTAAGATTGTATTAGAGTGGGAATGATTCGAGGCTGAATCCTTCCAAAATGATACAAGAGTGCGTGAGTGTGTGTATGTGTGTATAGAGAGAGACTTGTGTTATTCCGGAAGGATTCGAGCCCGAATTCCTCCCAATCAAATACAACCCTGACATTCGAATAAAAGATCCACTCCGTTAAAGTTGATCTATATTATTTCAAATATTTATAAACAAAAAATTAAGTGTTTTGAATACTTTTTGTCCATCCATCAAGTGGCGCAAAATAGACGGTTGAAAGTAGTGAGTTGGTTAGATCTATGTCTTTGGACATACAAATTCTCAATCCGTACATTAATTATGATCTAAACATTTAAAAACTCCTACAAACCAATTTATTAGGTTTTAAATATTCTACACTGTTAAACTAACCAACTCACTATTAAGGCCGTCCGTTTTTCTCCTACTTGATGCATGAGAAAAAAGTATTCAAAACACTTGATTTTTAGTTTATAGATACTTGAAATAATATAAATCAACTTCAAAGGAGTGGATCTTGTATTCGAATGTCGGATATTGGTGTTTGAGTGGGAAGGATTCGGCTTCATATCCTGATATGGGGTTACCGTTCCTCAGCCGGCATGACGTGGCTTCATATTAGCCGCAGAGAAGCCGAAAATTTAAGCGGTAAAGGGACCCTCAACCACTTTATCGTTGCCCAATGACTAAAATACCCTCAATTTCTCTTTTAACCTGGTTACAACTGTTCGTCCACTAAAAGAATTACAGATCTAAAAGATTTGAGTTTTTCAAACAAAAGAATTAAATATCTTGATTACTAAATTTTAGAAAAATAACTTATTTTAAAAGAATGCGATCATGGTCGCATTAATGTTCAAGTTTTTTTTTGAAAAGATGTTTTAATTACAATAAAAATCTATTTCTCCAACTTGAAATAAGTTATTTTAGTTTTCTAAAACTGCGATTTTTTTTTTCTGAAACTGCAATCGAAGTCGCAGTTTCTGAAAAGAAAATTTTTGAATTTAAATTTTTTAATATCATTTTCACTTTTTAGATTTATTTTTGGTTCACATTGTGACCTTTGGTCGCAATGTTGCAGCCTTTTTTTCGATTAATGTCGTAGTATTTTTTTGACCTTGGTATGCTAAATAGGATACTGCGACCGTGGTCGCAGTCTTATGAAATAAGAGTCGCAGTCAACTAAAGTAGCGACAAAATCTCGTAAGTTAATTAATTAAGATGATTAGTAGATTGCGACTTCAGTCGCAGTCTTATGTAACAACAATCTCTTTGAGAATGTTTTGTTTGATAACAGTGCAACCTTGATCATAGTATTTTTTATTAAGTAATCTAAATAGGATACTGCGACCGTGATCGCAGTCTTATGAAATAAGAGTCGCAGTCAACTGGAGCATCGACAAAAATCTCGTAAGTTAATTAATTAAGATGATTAGAAGATTGCGACTTCGGTCGCAGTCTTATGTAACAGCAACTCTTTAAGAATGTTTTGTTTGATAACAGTGCAACCTTGTTCATAGTATTTTTTATTAAGTAATCTAAATAGGATATTGCGACCGTGGTCGCATTCTTATGAAATAATAGACATAGTCAATTGAAGCAGTGAACAAAGTCTCGAATAAGTAATTAAGATGATTAGAAGACTGCGACAGAAAACTGCGATATTAGTCGCAGTCTTATGTAACCTTGGTCATAGTATTTTTTTATTAATAAATCTAAATAGGATACTGCGACCGTGGTCGCATTCTTATGAAACAAGAGACATAGTCAATTGAAGTAGTGATGATTAGAAGACTACGATCGAAAACTGCAAAATTGGTCGCAGTCTTATGTAATAGCAGTCTTTTTGAAAAGTTTTGCTTGATAACACTGCGACCAAAGTCGCAGTCTTGATGAAAAGGACAACTTTTAAAAATAGTTTTTTTCTACGACTTAAGTTACATCTCTGAAAGATTGGTTATATATTTATGTGTATTTTACATGTCTTTCAAATTTTAAATCGAATGACCAATATTTTCGATGATGATAAATTTCAGATAGGCCTTCCTTTGAAAAAAGAAGAAGAAGAAGAGAAGAATCATAAAGAAAATATTGAAGATGACATCCCGAGGAACATTAACCGGTCAAAATAGTTGATGGAGATCTAGGTCAGCAACTAAAAATTAATATCTGATCCCGCTTTCGCTTTTTTAGAACGACATTCTCTACAAGAAAATCTAGATCTGACAGTATGAGGAGACACTGAGATATAGACATATAAAAGAAAATAATAATAATAAAGAATATAAAATAATACATCTTCTAAGAAAAAGACAAATGATAGGGGCTTTTAGTAATTTCAATTATTTTCAAAAGCGGGGCGTTATTAAGATTGTCAAATTTTGTAACACATATTGTGCCACGTCACCGCTGGCTGAGAGGCACTCTCAATTATCGGCTGATATACATTTTTACCCTTTATATATATATATTATATATATATATGAGAAAAATGTATATCAGCCTGCGGGCTGAGAGTACTTTGTCAGCCTGCGGTGACGTGGCTCAATTTGTTACCTCATGACTTGCGGCCCGCTTTTAGGAAGAAGTTAAATTACCAAATACCCCCTTTCGATAACTTTCCTTATTGTTTATTATTATTTTTCCCTCTTTTTTTGCCGCTCTTTATAGGATTTAGGTTATTGTATATAAATTACTTTTCGCCCTATTTCCTTACCTCTTTTATGAAAGATCTAGTTTCTACTTTTCAGCCTGCGATAAAATTTTTTCTGAAAATATAAAATCTTTTCAGATCAATTTTTCAGCCTGCGATAAAATTCTACTTTATAGTTTAATTTAAACTGCGACTTTAGTCAGAGACTTTGGTCGCTGTTGTACATTTAAACTGCGAAGTCAGAGACTTTGGTCGCAGTGTACATGGTTAATTGCGACCAAGGTCGCAGTGTTGTTATTGATAAAGATGGCCAGCAACTGCAATCTAGGGTTGCATTACATGGACTGCGAATTTGATCACAGTACGTTAAGTAAGTGTTTCCTTTATATTAACATGCATAGCGACCAAGGTCGCAGTGTTGTTTTATTAAGTGTTATTTTGGATTAAGTCATTTTTTGAATCTAAATGAAAAATGAAAAGTTTGCTGAGGGGACGCGACTTGGAGTCACTCCGAGAGACGCGGCCTGTCATAAAGATTTTATGAGATCTTTAAACGTCAAGTCTACGTTGTCTACGCGTCGGCTCTTCATTGTGTTTAGGCGTTAATGTTTTTTAATGCCAAACCGGCGCTGGCAGTTGGAGACCATTAAAACCGACGGTTCTGATTAATGAACCATTAATTATGGTTATTATGGGCTGCCTATAAATAGGGCTCACCCTCTCCCTTTAACAGCCCATAATTAAACTGTTTTCTTTCGAGAGCAATTGCTCTGAGAATTTCCTCCTTCTTCAGAGTCTCTAACAGGGGCCTGCCTCCATGGATGAAGATGACCCTATGGACGAACTTGATCGATGTTCGTCCACAAGGGAAGAAGTCATAGACCTCATCGTCCACAAGGGAAGAAGTCATGGTCCTCGTCGTTTACAAGGGAAGAAGTCATGATCCCTGACGAGGACTTAACCCTCACCAAGATCTCCTCGGACTTGATGCACCAGTTAAGCTTGCTGGCAAGGGATGGTCAGAGTGGGTATGGCGGCGGGGATGTGGTGGATATAGTGGTGGGTAGCATACCCTGTGAGGTCTCAAAACCTCCTCTCTTACCCAGAAGTGACATCGAGGAAATTCCATGCTCACTGGATAACCTTCTGGTGGAAGAGATGTTCATCAACGAAGGATCGTATCCCGCCACTTTGGAGGGTCAGGTGGAATCGGAGATTCTGCTGCCACCAGACCTCAATAACACCACTGCTCTTAGTCAACAAGGGCTCTTTTGATGTTTAGTCTTCTTTGTACTGCTGTATTGTAACACTCAATCTTATTGTATAAGAGAGCGTCTTTTAATGTTTAGTCTTCTTTATACTGCCGTATTGTAGCACTCAATCTTATTGTATAAGAGAGCGTTTTGTATCATTTTCACATGCCTGAAGATAAATGCCTGGACATAAATAAAAATCATATTTGTTTTTTAATAAACTACGACGTTGGTCGCAGTCATGCATTGCAAACAAAACAACTTGGACCAGAGATGACACTGCGACCAAGGTCGCATAAGACTACATTACAAACAGAAACAACTGCGACCAGGGTCGACACTGCGACCAAAGACTGCGACTAAGCAACTTCTGCGGTGACGTGTCACCTCGTCACAGTGTTGTTGTTGATTAAGACTAAAGACCAGCAGCTGTGACGAAGGTCGCAGATTATTTTTTTTAAGACTGCGGCCAGCAACTGCGACCAAGGTCGCACTGTTGTTGTTGATTAAAAATAAAGACCAGCGAATGCGACCAAGGTCGCAGTGTATTTTATTAAGTCAAAAAACCAGCAACTGCGACCAAGGTCGCATTGTATTTTATTAAGACTACGGTTAGCAACTGCGACCAAGGTAGCCGTGTTGTTGATTAAGACTAAAGACCAGCAACTGCGACCAAGGTCGCAGTTTATTTATTAAGTCTGCGTCCTGCAACTGCGACCAAAGTCGCAACCTTTCACTTTAAAAATTTATACGGGTGAAGTAATATAATTATTAACTGCGTCCATGGTCGCAGTATATTCGTTTAGCGTAAAATATTTAAAATGAAGGTTTGTAACAATTGTACAGCATTTCAACCAAGACATAGTAGTAAAAAATGTAATTCACACAATTAACTTTAGAAAACAGATTTATATATATTTAAAAAAAAATACAAAATACAATTTTTTAAACTTCTAATCCTCGTCATCACCATCGTAATCAGATTCGTCGTCAAGAGTCATGCTTTCGTCTTCTGTATCGCTTTCCGTCTCTTCCTCCTCTTCAGCGACATTCTCCTCTTCGCTTTCTTCCTCTTCATGTTTGTATTTTGGTTCATCAATGAACTCCCAGAACGGTCGTCTGTATCAAGCTCATCCTCTGACCCGTATCGAGGCATATCTTCAGAACTATACATCCAATCATCATTAGATGATTGGTTTCTTTCCGGTGAAGACGGTGGAGAAGACATTTTTTTGAGTCTATTGATCGAACAGTGAGAGTAACGAGTTTGAGCAAAAATAATTTAGTATGTTTGTAATCCTTTGCTGATGACCCTTTATATATTTTAATCCCGGAATTCTAAAGGGTTTAAGCTCTCAAACCACGTGAATATCTCCCAAACTTATTTTCTACCTTTTCTCAAAAATTGTGTATACTTCCTAGGTGACTGTTCAGTTATCCAAAACAGTTTAAAAGTTAATACACTATAACTTTAAATTACTTTGAACTCCAAAACAGTACATTATTGCGACCATAGTCGCATTGGGAACTGATAAATGATTAACTGCGACCATAAATTGCATCCGTAGTAGGAGTGCGACTATGGTCGCAGTACTGAAGGAGGTCGCATTGTAGTAGGAGTGCTAATCCACCCTAGTCGCATATTAAAAATCTTTTACATAAGGCATGGGAAAGAAGATTGCGACTTTGGTCGCAGTACTGAAGGAGGTCGCATTGTTGTACGATAGAATGCGACTAGGGTCGCAGACGTTATATAAAGAAGTTTTGTTATACAATGACTGCGACTAGTGACTGCGACTGTGTCGCAGTTGTCATATAAAATTGAAATTATATTGTATTAGGTCGCATAAAAACGTTTTGTTATACAATGACTGCGACTAGTGACTGCGACTGTGTCGCAGTTGTCATATAAAATTGAAATTATATTGTATTAGGTCGCATAAAAACATTTTGTTATTCTATGAGTGCGACTAGTGACTGCGACTGTGTCGCAGTTATTATATTGTATTAAGTCTGCGACCATGACATGTTTTTTAAATTTTCAATGCTTCTGCTTATTTTACATTATATTGATCCAATTTTTTAATTATATTTTTCGATGTATTAAAATTACGAATTTTTAAATGTAGATATATTCAACTGAAATTTTGTTTGTTCATGACTTTATTCCAGTTTAGAATTAAAAAGGGGTATATTTTGTCAATTTGTTTCACGATTGTTTAGGCGGGATTTTTTTGATTTTTTTGGCGCCAACACACTGCGGCCGATGTGTGGCATATATTCAGCCACGTCCCGCCGGCTGAGAAACTCTCTCAGCCTGCAGGCTGAGGTACAGTAACCCTATATATATATATATATATATATATATATATATATATATATATATATAATATATATATATATATATATATATATATATATATATATATATAGAGAGAGAGAGAGAGAGAGAGAGAGAGAGAGAAATGTAAATCAGCTGACATAGGAGGTAACTCCCTCCTATGTCGCACTCAAAAATCGTATTTTCTGAGTGAATTTTCAAGATCCGACCGCACATTATCATCTTCATATTCTAAGATATACATATATAAAAAATCAAGTGATTTGAAGTTCGTTTACTTATTGATCTAATCGTTCAATTTTATTCTATTGTTAAAAAACCGTTAATGTTTGAACCCAATGAAAATGGAGTAAACAAACTTCAAATCACTTGATTTTTATATGCATATATCTTAGAATATGAAGATGATAATATGCGGTCGGATCTTGAAAATTCACTCGGGAAATTGATTTTTGAGTGCGACATAGGAGGGAGTTGCCTCCTGTGTCAGCTGATTGAAACTCTCTCAGCCTGCAGGCTGAGGTACAGTAACCCATATATATATATATATATATATATATATATATATATATATATATATATATATATATATATATATATATATATATATATATAAAGGGAAAAACTTGCATAACAGTAAATTTTCTCTTATGTTGCATTCAAAACTTGATATTCTCATCATAATTTCAAGACTCTACCGTACATTAGGATTTTTGTTGTCTAAAATATAGGTTGATAAATAATCATATGATTTGAACCTTGTTTACTCATAATCTAGTGTTTACATTTGTTTTATTATAGAAAAATCGTTAATTTTACAACAACTTGATGCATAGGTGAGATGTTTAAAACTCTGTCAATTTTCATGTATATACATTTCATGACATAAAGATTAATTTGAACTGTTTCGATATAAATTTTTTTGAAATTTTAGTGAGAAACGTACATAGACAACATTCGGAATTAAAAAAAATATCATTCTCCGACGTGAATTTATTTGAATTCAGACAGTCCTTCTATTGTCTGGATTAACAAACGTTGAATGTAAGTTTAATATGGGTAGTTGAGCGGATCCTGCTCTCTTCACTGCACTCCATGGCAGTGGAGACAGGGACTGATCCCAGCATTAAACGGCAAGAATGACTTTGAGAGATCTAGTGGCTATTTTTATAGCAATATATATCCTGACCACCTTTCAACTGCTGAATGGGAAACCAGTTAGTGGGAGAGTGAATGCTCTGAGTCTGAGACCTCACTGTTCTTTAACTAGTGTCATTTGTGGGTGGGTGGCTGGGCTAGCAAAAAGACTTTGGGACATTACTTTTCTTTGCCTCAAGACTGCTATAAAAGGACCCTGAATGCTTGAAGGGGTTCACAACAACAACACAAGAGGCTTCAACTCTCTGGCTTTTATTCAAGAGATTAGTGGTTTTGTGCTGTTGTGATTAGAGTAGAGTGAGAGAGTCATGGCTCAGGGAAGAGGCAGTGCAGTCCAAGTTGCCGCAGTTCTGGCGCTGCTGTGCCTTGTTCACTGCAAAGTTGCCGAGTCTGCCACCTATGTTGTGGGAGGGAGCGGCGGATGGACCTTCAACGCAGTTGGCTGGCCTAATGGGAAGCGATTCAGGGCAGGCGATGTGCTCGTGAGCATGTCCCTTTTAATTTTGAACGTAGATTTAATTTCAGTAGGTGTCTTTATTTTTTGTTTTGTTTGGGACGAAACAGAAACTGAGGACCTTCCATGATCCAACCTCGTGTAGTTGCTCTTGGTTAGTAAGTCAATTTGACGATCTCTTGTTATTTTAAGGAGCTTTTTGCCGTAATGCCAAAGTGATTTTATGCCAAACGAGCACTGATATCTTTTAATGCGTTGTAACTTTTGTGTATATATATACACACACACAACTGTAGGCAGTTTGGCAGGGCTCACACATGTCTCTTTCTACGTGATTTTTTTACACATATGAGCGGAAATCTCTGGATGAGGTTTTACTGGGTTACATCAGTAAAACATGAGGACTCGCATAATAACGAAAATTTTCTGATCTTCCCAACTAAATGGCAATTTAAAAACGCTGACGTATTGAAGCGGGTGTCAGATTTTCGAGGAGGGTTTCATCGATCCAAACAGCCCCAGATAAGAAATGTGCATTAATTGCGGTATTATTATGGAGCCTGTGCTGGGTGGGAGAGAGAGAAATAGTATTGTTGGGCTCATTAAGCTGCCAGAAGCTACTCAAATGCTACTATTTCTTTCACTACTCCTCAGTGCTCTGTACCCGAACGCTAAATAATTTTTTACACCATGTGCTACTATTTTACGGGAGAGGGGCGCCACCTGTTCCCACACAACAGGTAATTTACCTGTTGTGTGGGAACACACACACACAGGGTGTGTGTGTGTGGGTGTGTGTGTTGTGTGTGGGCACCACCTGTTCCCACACAACAGGTAAATTACCTGTTGTGTGGGAACAGGTGGTGCCCGAACCCCTATTTTACTGACACTGTATTTGATATGTTAGAGTGGAGCGTAGACTCAGTAATAAAAAACTGGAGAAAATTTTGCTGATTCTAGATTGGAGTTCTCTACAACCGACCAAAAAAGAAAAGGAAAAAGAAAACACAATTTTCTCAAACCGAGGAAAAAAAGAGGTTTCATAGCAATAAGTTAGATAGAGATTAATCCATCCTTAAAACTACGAGGATATACTCCTCGACTCTCAACACAATATTGGAGTCCTGGGTAACATCAAGAGCTCTCCGGTATAGACTTTTCAAACCATTTATTGTTAAACTCTCAACATTGTCTCCAATAATGAACTTTAAAGAAAGATTTGCTTTAGTTTAAACTGATGCTGATGCTGATGCAGGTAAATAATTCATTAGCCGTAGCATAGAGATCCTGTCACATGTTTCCTCATTATAAACACAAACATGCATTTCTAAGTGTTTGATTTGATTAATCAATATTGGTTGGGTGTTGGGTTCCAGTGTTCAACTACAGCCCGAGCGCGCACAACGTGGTGGCCGTGAGCGCCGCTGGCTACAGAGGCTGCACCAGCCCAAGAGGATCCCAGGTGTTCCAGTCAGGCAAGGACAGCGTCACTCTGAAGAAGGGAACCAACTACTTCATCTGCAGCTTTGTTGGCCACTGTCAGGCTGGGATGAAGATTGCTGTCACTGCTGCTTGATTGAGTTTGTACCTCGTACACCCTGAATAGTATCAGTATCAATGAGAGAGAGTGCTGCTACTTACTATGCGTGGAATTAACATAGAGAGGAACTATGTTGTTGTGAGTACTGCAGGTTTGCTCAGTATCCTATCTAGTAAATAAAGTTTGAAATCATGTGTTGATTTCATGTGTTGGGAATGGAAGGAGATAGTCATTTTGAATGTTGATTTCATGTGTTGCATGAGATTCTCTTCTCACCGTCAAAATTCTTTCTAGGATGCTTGCTGTCTGCAGCTCTTCAAGAGCCCTTTTAACTCCATAGGCAGGGAAATCGTATGGCGGATGCTATCAAAGATATGAGAAATTCTCTTTAGAGTTACTAATAACGTGTGATTTTGGAATATATTTGGTTATACTCGAAGCATAAGGTGGGTCTTAGATTAACTGTAGGATTAATAAAGAGAAAAACAGAAATAATCAGAATCTCGGTTTTAGTAATGACTATAGAGAAAAAAAAATTGAAGATTATTTGAATAAATTAGATTACAAATTTTCTATAAATTTAACTTTTTTTCCCGCAAGACTTGCATCAAATAAAAGTTTTCAAATGATGAACACCATTATTACATGGGAAATAAGTGTGGTATGTGCATATTTGGGAAAAGAAAAGTGGTATCTCTTTTTTTTTTTGTATGCTTAACAGTAATTGAGTAATTTTACCCAATTTAAATTCTAAGGCTGTTTGGTTCCTAGAGTTAGCAAATTAGAGTTAGAAAACAATTTTAGAGAGTAAAGTTAGATCCAATTCTACACCAATTTTTATTGGTGCAAGAGTTAAGCCTTTGCCCCCCAAAAGTAGGGGCAAACTGCATAAATTTTTCTAAAACAACGCAAATATACTCTTTACTCTCCAACCCTTACTCTTGTTTCAATTGATTATTAGATAAGAATTGGGTTCCTACGCACTTAGCTCTTGTTGCCAAACAAGGCCTAGAACCCTGAAAATTTTATGCAGACATCAGCTGAAAATGCTTCTCTACTAGCAAAATTTGGAAGACCGATATCTAAAAAGCCCATTTTTTATTAGAAAGTATGTAATTACCCGATTTAAATTATAAAAGTTTGTCAAAAAATTCAGCAGACGTCATTGAAAATCTTTTTCTTACGATCCACTCGAATAGCGCAATTTCGATTTCACTTTTATTGAGATTAAAGGTGGTAATATTTAATAACTAATATTTTCTTTCTTTAAAGCTCATCTATTAATTTCTCTCTGTGATACTCTAATTCCCATCATGCATACATCAATTCTGCCTTACAGAGTCATAGTGATCAATTCTCACAATGGTCAACTACTCAGGAAAACTCTCTTATATGCGTTTGTTTCAATGGTGTCAAATCGAATTTGAAATCAAGTATGGGCCTGCTTGGTTTTGTGGAGAGAAGAAAGATGGAAGAAAAGAGAATGCAGGGAGAGGGTAAAGAGGAGGTTTGGAAGAGGGGAGGAGAGGTGAAAAACAAACGGACCTAAACATGAAAGAAGAAGAGGAGTAAGGAAGAAGAAAAGAGGAAGGAAGAAGAAAAGAGACAAAGAGAGAAAATGTAAAAAACAACTAATTGCGTAGATCCAAGTGACCCAAATCCTCTTCATTTCAAAATTGGGAGGAAGAGAAAATGAAAAGAGAGGGGAAGAGAGAGTCCACATCAGCGTCATGTTACTCCTCTTCTTCCCTCTTCAATTTTTCTTTCATGCTCAAACAAACACACTTGAGCGGAGGAAGAAACTCTCTCTCTCTCTTCAGTGAAAACAAACATGTCCTGCATGCCTTAACTAGACGCCTCTGTTACTGTAAAGGTGCAAAATCAAATTTACAGCTTAGAAAAAACATTTCCATTTTGAAACTAATTGACGATAACATCATGTCATTTGAGCAAGGCTATACTAGAAGATGACGTGTTGCACTCTTTTGGTTCCAATTTATTGTTATTATTTAGCTTATATTTATATTTGCGTTGTTACAAGTCCATTTGGGTTCAGTTTGAGCTAGTTTAGTCATGATTGAGTCCATTTAGAATTAATAGGGTCAAGATGGACATTTTTTATTATTTTTAAATAGGCCTCAAAACCACTCTAATTGGGATCAATGAATAAATTTGAAAATTTTTAGTTAAATTTTTTAGATCTAAGTTGTTGTGATCTTGAGATTGATGTAAGAAGTGTAAAGCTCGATCTTTTGCAAGGAGTGTGAAGCCCAAATCTTTTCAAATTCTTATTCATCTTTCATATTTTTTGTTCATTTTCCTAAACCTGAGTTTTTCCTCTTCTATTTAGATTGAAGGCGATTGTGATCCCCAATATTTTACATCATTTTTGGTATCAGAGCCTTAAGTTTTCAATCTCCTTCAATTTTTTTATATCCATTTTTCAGAAAAAACTCTAAAACGCTAGATCTGATTCCGCCAAGAAAAAAAGAAAAATTACTGTTCATCTTCTTCCTCGCCGCTTACCCAACCCCCTCTCTAAACCTTACCCACCTCCTCCATCACACTGCCGCCTTCACCACTTCATCCCGCTGCCATCGCTATCGCCACCGCCCACACCATCTCGTCGTCATCACATCTTCATCATTGTATTTGTTGGCCCAAAGGTCATTTTCCTAGTTTTGATGATTATAATCCCATGTAGTTATTTTTTCTAACATTTTCAATCTATATAAGTTTCAGGAAAATAAGATTGATTTCATATTGAATTTGGCTTCTCTATAAAAACTCACAAGTTTGTGAAGCCCTCAAGATGGTGATCCTAGAGCTAAGCACCCAAGATCGAGTAAAGATTTCTTCGGGCTCAGCAAGTATTTCTTTTAATCCCAAGGAATGCTCAACATCTTATTCCTCAAAACTAAGAACTAGTTGTTTCCCTTTCAACTTGCTTGGTGTGACACTTGGACCCACCATGTTTGAGTCACCTCTGGGTACTCAAAGTCAGAAGATGACTTTTCTTACGAGATCATCGCCTCTTGGCTAAGTTCGTGGTAAAAGCCCTTGATAACCGGCTAAGACTGATGACTTAGTCATCTGAAAGCCGCAATAGCAATCAGAGAGTACTATCTAGATAAGTCGCTCAAAATGAAATAGAGGAGTGATTTAATGAACACTCATCTTTCTAATCAAGTAGTCCCTAAGTTAAGTAGAAGGGTGTCTGAGAAACTAGCCTTGAACCCATGAGGGTGAGGATTTTCTAGTTCAGATTTAAACTTAGCCAGTTGTGGCTAAACGCGAGTGTCACGACTAGTGGGGGAAACGCGTAGATCGTGTTTTGACAATGAAACGTGAAGGTCGCGTTCAGAGGGCATCTGCGTTTGAACGTGAGTGTTGCACTTTGAAAGTGAAACGTGCAGTTCACTTTCATTTTGCAACTGAACGCAAGTAACGTGGCTGTCGCGTATTGCCCTAGAGATGTTACTGCCATGTTTTTCACCAATGATGTGACTATCACATTTTACACTAGAAACACGATTGTCACAACTGTTGCGTTTTATGCCAGAAATGCCATTGTCACGTTTGGTGTATGATGCACACTCTCAGCCTCTTTTTGTTGACGGAATGCTCGACTTCTTCAATAATCAGCGATTTTCTTAGTTCGTAGGAGTTGTTGCGAACTCCCTGCAAATTGAGTCACTCAGTGTCAAAGTGAACAACGAGACTCACATCTTGGTTACTTGACATAGAGTTCTTCCAACTTTGTAGGTAGTTGATTCGAATTTGTTTAGCCTCAAGAGAGGCTTGTTGGTGAGAATAATCTCTGCCATTATTTTGGTCTTGAGCGACAACATAGGATTTGCGAGTCTCATAAGAAACTTCATTGCAAGCGATGTTGGCTTCAAGTGAGGTTGCGTGAACCTCAAGAGGTTGAAGCATGTGCCTTACTGGAAGGCATATGGTTAGCTTCTGAGGAAGCTTTTCCTTGAGAAGCCTCAGATGAGCCTAGAGAACGAGTCTCATTTGGCTTTGCGGTATTTTCGCATCGATGAAGAGCTAACTGAGCTCGAGAAGAGAAGTTGTTCGAACTTCTCTTGGTGGAATTCGACAACGAGCGACTCGACGATCGATCCGATCAGCTTCAAATCGGCTTGCGTCGCGGCCTTCTCATCGGTGGAGAGAGTAGTTCCCAGTGGAATCGCCATCTTTTGTTTCTCGAAAAATTAGTGTGTATAAATCTTTAATTGATTGAAAAGAAAATTACAACGGATCAATATCAGATTACAAAAGAGGAAAAAAATGGATGAATTTCTCCTTTGTTTAATGCCAGGTTCTTTGTGCGATGATAGAGAGTGAGTCTTATTCCCATTGATGAGCCAAGTTTGAAGCTTAGATCTTCTTCACTCTCTTTTGTGGAGCGCTGAATAAAGTATAAACTTTAGTCAGTAGCTGAAATCTCAAGGAGATTGAATGAACTTGTTAGTACAAGTTATGAGTCTTCTCTTTTCTCCCTTCTCTTCTCTTCTCAAGGAAAAAAAAATCTCATTTCTCCTAACTATTCATAACTATTTATAAAGATTTTTTTGGGTGTAGTTGACTCCTTAAATCTCTCCATAATAGGGATTTATTCCTCATTAAGTGGAGAAAGTGAGTGTAATTGATCCACTTTTATTTCTCTCTGTTATAGCACGCGCATCTCGCGTTGATGTTGAAACGTGGAGCTCGTAAGCTCTTATTCATATTGAAACGCGACCTTAATTAAGGTCTGCGTTTGAAGAAGGAACACAACCTTCGCTTTTGTTGATGCAACGCAAGGTTCACATTTGAGAGGGAACGCGACTTTTGTGTTTGTTGATGGAACACGAGTTTGTGTTTAGAATTTGAAACGCGACCTCTGTGACCTTTGTGTTTAGCGCGAGGCTCACATTTGAGACTTTATCATCGGTAATTTTTGACAGCTTACGGTGTGAAGTTTAAAATCTTACCATATTCTTGTTTATTTGTCACACTTCTTTGCTCATTTTTTAAACCCTACTTTTTCCTACTATATTATTATTGAAGGCAATTGCAATCCCAATATTTTACATCACTAACCGTTGGAAAAGAATTCAAAAATCCCAATTTGAAATTAACTATTTGCAACCGCATGCCTTGATCATCCCATTGAGCAGCTCAGAATAGTCGGTGCCGACCAAGTGTTTGCCTGTTTATCTGCAATTGATATAATATAAATACTTTTTCTTGTTTTTCTAATCTTCGAAATACATTCACCATCACGTGTCAACAACAAGTCGAAGACAAATTCACAGTTTTTGGGCTATAATCCCAAAAAAACAAGAAAAAGTTTTGCAGAACTTGAGCCCACTCAAGCAGCTATTTCGACCGTCGACAGGTTACACAGACGACCCCAAATCACAGACTATATATGAAAAACACAGGAAATGATGCGACTTTTTTTTAGCATATACTGTATAGAGAATCTGTTACCAATCTCAATCTCTAAGGCTGCTCCTTCTTCTTCTTGAGGCCACCACTCATCATCATCTTGAACTCCTCGAAATTCACGCACCCGTCGCCATCGGAATCCACCGACTTGATCATCCTGGAGCAGTCCTCGACCCTGCACTTCTCCCCGAGCTTCTGCAGCACCAGGTGCAGCTCCTTGGCCGAGATCACCCCGTTCTTGTTCAGATCATACATGTCGAACGCGTCCCTCAGCTCCCCCTCCAACCTCTTCCCCTTGCCACCGCCGCCGCCGCCGCTGCTCTTGTTGAACTCCGCGAACTCCTTCCTGTCGACGAAGCCGTCGCGGTCGGAGTCCATCTCCTGGATCATCACCTCTACCTCCCGCTCGCTCACCTCCGACCCGAGGGCGCGGACCACCTTGCCGAGCTCGGCCGCGGAGATTTTTCCGTCGCCGTCCTCGTCGAAGCGGTTGAACACCTTGTTCATCTCGCCGCCGCCGCTGCCCATAGCTGCTGCTGCTGCTGCTGCTGTACTTGACTTGTTCTCATCCATTGGGAGTGGAATTGAGGCGAACTGGTGCTTGGGGCTGGAGAGGGATTGGGACCCTTTTTTATACACAGCAAGGGGAGAGATTTTTTTTTTTAATTAATTAATTAATTAATTAATTAATTTTTTTTGGGCGGGGGAATGAAGACGCGGGCTGGACGCGTGTGAGGGCCACGATGGTGGAGAATGACGTGCTTGACACGGGGTACGGATATGGCGTGTGGATGGGTGATTTTTGAGATGCTCTGCGGCTGCATTTATTTTATGCGCGGAAAAGAGAAAGTGAGAGGGAATCTTTCTCTGTCCTTCCAAACCGCGTGACGAGATGGACCGGCGAAAGCGGGTATGATTTTGAAAGCCCGTCCCTGGGCTTGTTTGGACGTCAAGGCCCAAGTTAAGGGCCTCAGTCTAGAAAATAGAAGGCCACTGAGGGCCACTAATAGGCTGTTACTGGGCCATGGGTTGAACAAGAACACAGGTCGGCCTGTTAAGGCCTGGCGGAACGGTGAAGTCAAACGTTGAGTCATGCAATACCTCAATTCCCAAATGTTCTCTTTAACATAGAGGTTTGATTGATATTTTTAAATCCCATATTTTTTTTACAGTCCGAACTCTCTTTAATAAAAAATATTAAGTCTAAACACTTCCATATACTTTTGTTTTTCTTGCACAAATAAATTGAAAGTGTGACATTTAAATTCACTCCTTTTTATGACAATTTACACCTTTATTGGTGTAGTTACAATATGAAATTTGGCTATAAGTGTAGAAATATAATACTAATTTTTTTAAATTTATAAACGCATTAATTAGTTTGAATGAGCTGATAAATGCTGACAAAGTAAGCCCCCTCTTGTGTAGGCAGCTGGGATGAAAGCAGGCTACATCCATATGATTACTGCCAAATTCTTTACAAGTTACTAATTCTTTTTATTAGATCATGAAATATATCAAAATTTTGATCAATGACAAGCTAAGTTTTACCCTAAAGTTATCTGTATAATATAGTAAATGATTATTTATTTAAAACTTATTTGGTCACTCATCTACAATTACAAATAATTATACTATTTTCGACATATATGGATTTAACTCAATTTATTTAAAATCTAAAAATAAAGAAATCCAACGACATAGTTCGAATCCAATTAAAAACTCATACAGAACTTTACTTTTTTTTACAATTTGAAAAATAATTAAGTCAAAAGTCATAGTCCTCAGTGTTAGCTTCAGGAATCGATCTGACAACTAATCAATATCACCAATCTAATTGGCCAAGTTGGTGAATATCAAGTGGGAGGTTTTCCTTTCAGTAAAACGTTCCTTAATTACAGAACCACCTTTCAATTACCTTCTTTGGTTAAGCTTCAATTAGACTAGTATGAGTCAGTCTCAATATACAGTAATATTTATGAGCTTAAATATTTCAGTATAACTCATGTATAATGAATGTTAGTTCACTTATACAACAATTGGAGTGAGGTACGTATGTAACGAATCTCCTTAAGACAATTACGTCTCTCGTTTCGGTGCTAATGTGCTACTGGACGCTGGTCTCCCAAGATATAACACTCCTTCATGGTATTTGGATAGCACTACCAAATCACTGTACGGTTGAACTGTAGTTAATCAGTACTTTCACAAGATTTCAATGCAGCATGACGAAGACAAATTTCAGAGAGAATATTTGCCTTAACTTTGGAACATTATTCACTGTAAAGAAAAGAGGGAGAGAAAAATTAATATCTTAGGAAACAGAGATTCAGACAAAATTTTATTTAAAAATCTGTTGAATTTTCTAAACCTTCTTTCAGAACGAACCTTTTTCTTGCTTCAAAATTTTTCTTCAGAATCTGACTCATTTTCAGACCCGAATGTTGTAAAAGGAAGAGAGGAGAACAATTTTGTTCAGTGTGTTTTAGTCCACGGAGAGGAGCGCTGAACCGTTGCAACTGTTCGTTCCAGACAGGGGTCGCAGCGGTTCCTTCCAGTAGTTGCAGCACAGCAGGCGGGTAGCGGAGCGGGTTGAGACCCGCTTGTAGCACCAAACCCATGTGGCCTGGTTAAAAAAGAACCAGGCCAGGTTGGACCCGCACCCGGACCCGAGCTCCGGCGTCGGGCTGGCGGCGGCGCGCGCGCTTGTGGGCATGGTTTCCCCCAATAGCGCATGAAAACTCTAAGTACCCAAAGGGCACACCCTTTGTTCCCATTTTTCTCTATTTAATCACTTCAATTGTCCATCCTATATTCAATGTGGGACTAAATACTTTTAGCTACCTTTAGTCCCCTTTAACTTTTGAATTAGGTAAAATTTAGACTTGAATATCTCATTCATTCTAAAACAGAATTAAACGTGTAAATATACCACGTTCATCCCCAATGGAAGGAGAACACACTCCAACCATTATCTGGTTGCTTCTATCAACGGATCATGCCTTAATTCAACTCAAAGATTCATGTTTTAGTTCTTCATTTTTCCAACAACCCCCACAATGAATGGAGATTCAAGGAATTGACACACAAAGAGACTGACTCTATAAAGAAAGATACTTTAGAAAAGAAACTGCATCTGGATAGGTGAACTATGTCTTGAACATCCATAGTGAAAACTTTATCGGACTTTCTGGCTAATCAGTGAATTAAGTCTTGAACAGTCAGCCGTTATTGTAAGCCAAGTCAACAAGTCTCACACAGTAACTTTCCAAAATCAACTTTTGTTCTCGGTTGTGTCCATTTTGACCCTGGACATTCTTAGTTTTAGAGAGTATCTTTAGGGAATAGCAGCTTCCATAGATATTCTTAAAGAGCCGACCCAGCTCTATACTCACATAGGTGATCGACCTATTAAGAGTAGTCTACTCTGCCCCACTTGTTTTAATAACAAGATATATGCATTATTAAAAGTGTTAAGCTTATCCTTAATCACTTGTAGAAAGCACTTGGGTGCACCACAGGAATAGGTTGGAGTCAAGCTCCTAAGTGCTTACTTGCAGAGTAAATCATAACTAGTTTTTCCTCTTGAATTTAGTCTGTGGGATCTCCAGTCGCTATGTGACGTTTCTATGAAACTGACTCGGTAAGGTTAGGCTTTTAGACCCATTCCCCTCGATGCACAGTTTAGACGCTCTCCACTTAAACCTTTAGTAAACTGATCCGCTATTATCTTTTGACGATACAAAGTCAATAGAGATAATTTCATTTGAGAGCAACTACTTAACAGTATTATGTCTATGATGAATATGTCTAGACTTAACGTTATATATAAAATTTTGTGCCTAGATATCGCTTCGCAGGGAACGCATGTGGCGGGCACTGGCTTTGGCTATAATGGTATATCTTTCAAAAATTATCGAAACCATTCTGCTTCTTCTCCAGCTTTATCTAAGACTATGAATTCTGATTCCATTGTGAAACAGGTAATACATGTTTGTTTGAAAGATTTTCAGGATACTGCTGCGCTTCCAAAAGTAAATACGTATCCGCTAGTTGATTTTGATTCTTCAGCATCTGCAATCCAATTAGTATCGTTGTATCCTTCAAGTACACGTGGATATTATCCATATCTCAAGACATATTTCTTGGTATATGATACGTAACCTAATACTTATAGTAAAGCAGTCAAATGATCATCACTAGGGTTACTAGTGTATCTACTTAATTTGCTTACAACATAAGCAATATCGGGTCTAATGCAATTTATTAAATGCATTAGATTTTAGATAATATGAGAATACTGTTGGCCCAGAGGCCTTCCACTCTAGTTTTGATGATGATTAACTCATGTAGTTATGTTTACTAATAATCTTGTGATTTTAGTTTCAGATCATTTAGCAAGATATTAGTTGGTGATTGCTTCAACAAGATGAGTTTTGAAGCCTTCACCTGGTGATTCCCGAGCTCGAGCATCAAGATCATACCTTGCACTTGTTGGAGCATCGCTCGTGGATCACGGTTTGGATCGAGTCGACTTGAAGATGAAGATCGTCAAGAAGACTTAGGTATCCTAGTTTTAGTTTAGTGTGTTTAGATCCATTTGTAAAGATTAGATAGTTGATATGCTCAAGTTCACAACACACACAACTTTTATGTTTTGGAATCGGTTTTCATGAATAGATTGATCAAAACAAGTTTACTTTATTTTTATGTATATTAGATGTGCTCTATATACATACATGCTTACATGACTTATACAAACTTAGTTTGACATACCTATTCATGTAGTTTTATGTTTTGGTATTTTAACAAAACATATTTTTGGAATTAAAGACAAAAACTATGATATATATTTGTTTCTTGTATATTAGACTTATGTCCATATACAACATGCCTAAAAGTGTTTAAATATCATGTTTTTGTATTTCAATGAGTTTTAAGAAAAATCAGATTTCCTATTGAAAAATCCAAGTTTGATAAAATACAGTTTTTGGTTTTTGGTAAAAATGATAAGACACAAAAATAGTTCAAATTGCTTGATATTTGAGTTGAACTTTTTATCACATGTTTATATATCAATGCAAAATGTTAAAACTATTTTTGGGGATTTTTAGAAGATTTTTAAGTATTTTTAGAAATATTTTAACATGTTTTTCTGACCCAGTTTCTGACTCAGAACTGTGCTGACAGGCCAGGTCGACCGACCGCACGGTCGACCGATCTAGGATCCAGTCGACCTGGCGGTCGACTGACGTGCACAGACCTGTGCACGTCTGCTGGCACAATGGGTCGGTCGACCGGTCGGTCGACCGTACCAGAGAGCTTTGCTCTCTGTATCTGGGCGGTCGACCGGGTTGCCCCAACTGTCATATTTGTGACCGTTGGCGGTCGACCGGGCAGTCGACCGCAAGCCTGTCAGGCTGACAGATCAGCCTAACGCTAGTTTCTTGGGGAGCCTATAAATACCCCATTTCTTGGGGTTTGTACAAGATTTTCAAGAGCAAAATTCCTACTTTTCTGAAGTGTTTTTACAAGTTTTAAAAAGTGTTTTAGAGCTTAAAAGATTTCATCTTTATTGTTTTTCAAGGGTTTTGAAAAATCAAAGAAAACTAGGTTTTTGGGATATTGTTTTGGATTTTCATTTCTATCATCTACAAGAGATTTCCCAAGTAGTTTTTCTTTGTTATTTGATTTCCAAAAACACCTTGTTATCCACTTGAGCCATATCTTCTATCCTAATCTATTTAGGATCTTTTGTTTGTGGAAAAAATTGTGTTTGTGGTTGAAAGAGACCACTTGTTGTAAACGCTCATTGTTGGTTGCTCCCTCTTTGGTAGAGGTTGAGGTTGTTGATTTGGGTTGGTGTTTGCTCCCTCTTTGGTAGAGGTTGAGGTTGTTGATTTGGGTTGGTGTTTGCTCCCTCTTTGGTAGAGGTTGAGATTGTTGGTTTGCTCCCTCTAGTGAGAGGTGGAGTTTGGTTGTTGGCTACAGGCCTTATCCCTCTTCGGTAAAGGTGGATTGTGGTGTATTGCCTCGGTGGCATTGTAAGGTTGAGAGAGGAGTTCGGTACTCCTTTAGTGGATTAGAAATCCTTCTCGGTGAAGGCGGGGACGTAGAGCTAGGGCTCGAATCTCGGAACATATCATTGTGTTTGCGTTTGATCCAATTTCTCTTAACCCTCTCTCTTTATTTGTGCATAGCATCATTCTTATTGTCATATCATTCATATCTTATTGCTTGCATTTGTGCCTTGCATCTTTTATATTGTCATATCTCTTGTATGCTTGGTTTGATTGTGTGTGCCTCACTTATACTTAACCACAAGAGCTTCATATAGCACCTCACCCTTATCTAGGGGAATCAAGAGGAGTTAGTCCAGAGCCCTTCATGGGGAATTTGGCTACACTTGTTGGTTGTATTAAGTGTGTTGCAAAATTTATTTTAGCTTCCGCATTTAGTTTCTAGATTAGCATTATCACCTATTCACCCCCCCTCTAGGTGATTTCAAATACTTCAACTGTCGTACTCCAATTCCTGTATTCTTACGAAGGTGGATGTGTAGGAGAAAAGGATTTGTATTTTCTTTTATCCCATGCTTCTTGAATTTTTCTATCACCTTATTCACGTAGTGAGATTGAGATAGTATGATTCCATCTGGTGTTCTTATGATTTTAATTCTTAAAATTATATCAGCAACCCCCAGATCCTTCATATCAAAATTGTTGGATTACATTCTTTTAGTGGACTTAATAACTTCAATATTAGTCCCAAGTATCAGCATGTCATCTATATATAGACAAACAATGATACATGCACCTCCAACTATTTTAGTATATACACACTTATCGTATTCATTGATAGTGAATCCATCTTGGATCATGATACTTTACTATTTTAGTATATACACACTTATCGTATTCATTGATAGTGAATCCATCTTGGATCATGATACTTTCAAATTCTCATGCCATTGTTTGGGAGGCTGTTTTAGACCGTTTAAGAATTTTACCAATTTACACACTTTGTGTTCTTGGCCCTTGACTATAAATCCTTCAGGTTGCTCCATATATATTTTTTCATTTAATTTATCATTTAAGAATGCAGTCTTGATATCCAATTGATGAATATCTAAGCTGTGCAATACTGCAATCACAATTAACATCCGAATGAAAGTTATTCTTGTTACTGGTGAATAAGTATCGAAGTAGTCAAGCTCTTTCTTTTTTTGATAACCCTTGGTTACTAATCTAGCCTTATACTTATCGATAGATCCATCAGGCTTTAATTTGTTTTTAAAAATCCACTTATTCCCAATTGGTTTACTGCCAGGAGACAAGTTTGTCATTCTCAAGTATGAATGCTTAGGATGGATTCTATTTCATTATTTATAACTTCTTTCCACATTTGTGCTTCTGGGATAGACATAGCCTCTTTAAATGTTTGAGGTTCGCTTTCAATAGCATATGCTATGAAATCTAGACCAAAAGATTTTGAGATCTTGATCTCTAACTTCTTCTTAGTTCAACTTCTGCATTAATAATTGGTTCCTTGGGGCTTTCGTCCCTGAATGCCATCTTGTGTATTTTATTCCAGAAGTCTTCTCTTCTTCCCGTTTATATGAAAAGATGTCTTCAAAGAACACAACATCTCTAAATTTGATAATCATGTTTACATGAATATATGATATTTTTGATTTATGTACTGCTATTTAAAACATAACCTATGAATATACACTCATTGTTTTTGCTCCCAACTTATTCTTTTTAGGCAGTAGTGCTAGTTCCTTTGCAAGGCACCCCCACATTTTGAGGTAATGGTAGGAAGGTGCCTTCCATGCTATAACTCAAATGGTATAAGATCAAGTTTCTTGTGGGGTACTCTATTTAGAATATATTTACAGTTAACAGAGTTTTCCCTCATAAGTTCTGTGGAGCTCCAGAACATATGAGCATGGAATTGACCATCTCCTTCAAAGTTCTGTTCTTCCATTCAGCAATCCCATTTTGATGAGTATATGGTGCAGTAGTTTGATGAATTATACCAAAGCTAGCACATAACTCACTAAATTCATTTGAGTCATATTCTCCGCTTCGATCGGATTTTAGAATCTTTATATTCTTATTGAGTTGATTCTCAACTTCAACTTTATATGTTAGAAACATATTGATTATCTCATCCTTACTGTTTAGAAGATACACATAACAGTATCTTGTACAGTAATCAATACAAGTAATAAAATACTTTTTCCGGCCTCTTGTTGGCGCAAATTTCAAGTCACACAAGTCCCTATGAATTAACCCTAAATGTTCTGTATTTCGATCAATTGAGTAAAATGAACTTTTTGCGAACTTGGCTTAAATACAAATCTCAGACTTGCAAATTTCTTCCAATTTGAGTTTAAGAATATATCCTATATTAGACAAGTTTTGTAATGACTTATAATTTATATGGCCTAATCTAACATGCCATAAAATAGGAGACTCAAGTAAATAAACAGAAGATTTTCCTTTATTTATGAGCATTGGGTACAGATACACGGACCTTTTGTCCACTACAACAACATTTGCCTTAAATAGGCCATCAACAAGATAATGCTTACCCACATACATCCCACCCTTAGTAAGTACGAACTTATTGAAAGTACACCTAGAGGGGGGTGAATAGGTGTAAGGATAATCTAATGATGAATTAATGTGGAATTAAAAATAAATTGCAACACACTTAGTGTAACCAAAGAGTGTAGCCGAATTCTCGGTGAAGGGCTCTGAACTATCTCCTCTCAATTTCTCTAAATAAGAGTTGAGGTACAATGTAAAGCTCTCTTGATTTAACACAAATATGGCACACAATCAAACCCAAGCATATATATATGATACGAACAATATGATGCAATGCACAATGAGAGAGAGAGAGAGTTTAGAGATAGTGGATCAAACGCAAACGTCAAGATATGTTTTGAGGTTCGAGCCACTGCTTTACGTCCCCGCCTTCACACGGAAGGATTTTCACTATAGCGTCCACACAGGACTTCTCACACAGGGAACCTCCACTGAGGATTTGGGTAATACAAATCGGGAGTATATAACTTCTCTCTCCAACAATACAACCTCTACACAAGAGGCAAGGCACAACATAAATCACCTCTACACTTAGAGGGATGGACACTTAGCCAAACAACTATCAACCTCACACAAGAGGGATAAGGCTCAAAGCCACAACTCCAACAATCACCTCTTCACTAAGAGGGATACTAACATAACCTCCACAATTACCTCTCACTAGAGGGATAACAACACAATCACCTCTCACTAGAGGGATATCACAAAGTATGGAGGGTTTACAACTCTTGGTGGTATCAACAACCACAAACCAATTTTCCCACAAAATAGATCCTAATAGATAGGATAGATAGATAGCTTAAGTGTGAGAAATTAAAGTGTTTTGAATAAAGAAAATCAATTGAGAAAATCTCCAAATAGATATTGAAATTTAGATAAAAAATCAACTCCTAAAAGACTCTATTTTTTTTTGAAATTCCAACACTTTGAAAACAAATATAAATAAAATTTTTAAACCCCAAAAACTCTTGCTGAAAAACACTTGAAGAATAGGAATTTTTGCTCTTGAAATCTTGGCTAAAACAGTCCAAGAAGTGGGTATTTATGGCCCAAAAATAAATCTGTCCATTGGCTGCAGCAAAGGGCAATTTTACCCTTCTGGTCGACCGGCCAACGGTCATTTTTATAACCATTGTGCCACCGATCGACCGGCCGGTCGACAGAGAGCAGAGCTCTCTACCGATCGACCGGGCGGTCGACCGGGCTATTTTCAGATAGCAAAGCTCTCTGGTGGTCGACCGATCCGGTTGACCGGCCTTTCAGCCAAAACAACCATGCACGTTTGTGCACGTCGGTCGACAGGCAGAAGGCTAGGTCAGCTATACTTTAGGGAATAAAACTTAGGTATTTTAACTTCCATAAAATCTCATAAAATCACATAAATTTCACAAAAATAAGTTCTTGTAATATATTTTAAATACAAATATGTGTGATAAAATTTTAACACATATTATAAACTATTTGAACCATTTTTGTGATATTGAAATTTGACTTAAATATAAAATCGGTATTTCCAAAAACCAGACTTTGAAATGGAAATCCGATTTTTTCAAACACATGTAAATACAAAAACATGATATTGAAACAACCTTGAAGTATATTATATTTGGATAAAATCCAATATACATGAAAGATATTATATCTATGTTTTTCACATGAAATCCAATATCGGTTAAATCGAAAACCGAAAACCAACAAACTTAAAACATGTGTGTGTATTGTGAACTTGAGTATATCAACACTATCTAATCTTTACAATAAGCTCTAAACAATCTAAACTAAACAAACTAAGGTCTTCTTGTAGAACTCCTTCTCAAAGTAGACTCGACCCAAACACGATCCACCGAGCTTGACTCCAGCCGAGTGCAATGTACCATCTTGACGCGCGAGCTCTTGAATCAACATATGATAGCTCCAAAACACCTTTGTTGAAGCTGATCACCTACTAATATCTTAATCAAATATCTGAAAATAAATATCACATGATTATTAGTAAACTATCACTACATGGGTTAATCATCATCAAAACTAGAGTGAAGGGCCTTTGGGCCAACACTTATCTGATTCGAAAACCATTCTAAAACCTTTCTTACTAAGGATTGATCCAGAGATCAGGTTCTTGCGGATTTTTGGAACAGGTAGTACATTGTTCAGAGTGAGCTCCTTCCCAGATGTCCACTTCAGGATGATCTTTCCTTTCCCTCAACCTTGGAGACGGCTGATTTGACCATAAAGAGTTGCTCATCATGCTCTAGTTTTTGATAATTAGAGAATAATAATTTCTCAGAGTAGATGTGCCGAGTAGCCCCAGTGTTTACCTACCAATCCTTATTGTTGGTTGTCAGATTCACTTCTGACACTACAACTGATAGGCTTGGCGACGCATGGTCGGTCAGGTTTGCCCGTGGATGGTCCTTCTTGTTCTTTTTGGGACGACTGCGACATTCATTCGCCCTATGTCCCTTTTTATTGTAGATGTAGCAAGTTCCTTTGAAGCGCTTGTTCTTGCCTTCTTGGTCCTTACCTTGTACCCCTGGGCAATCTTCTTCCACTTCAAGCCTTTAAAAGTAGACGCTTTCCCCTTTGAGTCTTCGATCACATTAGCCTTGGCTTCATAGAAGTTCTTATTGTTTCTTTTCTCGGACTTACGGTTGTCCTCTTCAATCCGAAGCCCCACGATGAGATCCTTCAACTTAGCTCATTGCGCTTGTACTTCAGGTAGTTCTTGAAATCTCTCCACGCCGGTGGGAGTTTCTCCACGATAGTAGCAACCTAAAAAGTTTCAGGTAGAATCATACTTTCAGCCTCTATCTCGTATAAGATAAGTTGAAATTCTTGCACATGACTGATAACAGTCTTTCTGTGTCAACAATTTTGTACTCCAGAAATCATCCTTCGACGAACTTCTTGGTACCGGCATCTTCAGTTTTGTATTTCTTACCAAGACTGGCCCCTAACTTCTTTGCCATTGTGATTGGACTACAAACATTGCAAAGAGAGTCATCCAGTCCATTTAGGATATAGTTTCGGTAAAGGAAGTCACCTTGCGTCCATGCATCAACTGTAAGGACTGAGTCCCGATCAGTTCTAGGTTCCTGTGGATCCTCTTGCAGGAATTTGGTCAAATACATAGTGGTCAAGTAGAAGAGTATCTTCTATTACCACCTCTTGAATTCAATGCCATCACTTTTTTCTGGCTTCTCCAGCTTTGGGTTAGGAAGTGGAGCATGCATCAATGTCTGAATTTGCATGTTTTGTGCCTTACTGAAACTGTCTTGATTAGTCTCAGACATTTTCTATAATTCAGACAGAACAGAAGTAAGTAACTTCAAGAACGTTAATTGTCTTAAGAATATTAGATTCAGGAATCGATCTAACAACTAATCAATATCATCGATCTAATTGTCCAGGTTGATGAATATCAGGTGGGAGATTTTTCGTTCAGTAGAAAATTCCTTAATTACTGAACCACCTTTCAATTAGTTTCTTTGGTTAAGCACCAATTAGACTAGTATTAGTCAATCTCAATATACAGTAATATTTATGAGCATAAATATTTCAGTATAACCCCTGTATAATGAATGTTAGTTCACTTATACAGCAATTAAAGTAAGGTACTCATGTAGCGAATCTCCTAAGATAATTACGTCCCCCGCTTCAGTGCTAACGGGTTACTAGATGCTGGTCTCCTAAGATACAACACTCCTTCACGGTATTTGGATAGCACTACCAAATCATTGTACGGTCGAAGCGTGATTAATCAGTATCTTCACAGAATTTCAATCCAGTAGGACAAAGACAAATTTCAGGGAGAATATTTACCTTAACTTTGGAGGATTATCTACTGTAGAGAAAAGAGGAGAGAAGAATTAAAGTCTTAGGAAGATAGAGATTCAGACAATAATTCTATTTAAGAATCTGTTGAATTTTCTGAGCCTTCTTTCAGAACGAATCTTTTTCTTGCTTCAAAATTTTTCTTCAGAATCTGACTCCTTTTCAGACCCGAATACTGTAAAAGGAAGAGAGGAGAATGAATTATGTCGGTATGTTTTAATCCATGGTGAAGAACGCTATCTATAGCACTCCTGAGAACCGTTTGAAGGGCAAATGTGTCCTTTGGAATCTTAGCGGTTGCAACATTTCTGTCTGAACCGTTGCAACTGTTCGTTCCAGACAAGAACTGCTGCAGCGGTTCCTTCCAGTAGTTGCAGCACAGCGGGCGGTAGCGGAGCAGGTCGAGACCCGCTTGTAGCACCAAACTCGTGTGGCCTGGTTCAAAAAGAACCAGCCCGGGTTGGACCCGCACCCGCTTCCGGACCTGAGCCCAAGCTTCGGCTCTGGCGCCAGCGCCGGGCCGCGCGCGCTTGTTGGCATGGTTTCCTTTCAATTGCACGCGAAAACTCTAATTACCCAAAGGGCACACCCTTTTTTCCCATTTTTCTCTATTTTAACACTTCAATTGTCCAGCCTATATCCAATGTGGGATTAAATGCTTTTAGCTACCTTTAGTCCCCTTTAGCATTTGAATTAGGTAAACTTTAGACTTGAATATCTCATTCATTCTAAAACAGAATTAAACATGTAAATATACCACGTTCATCTCCAATGGAAGGAGAAACACACTCCAACCATTATCCGGTTGGTTCTATCAACGGATCATGCCTTAATTCAGCTCAAAGATTTATGTTTTAATTCTTCGATTTCCCAACACTCAAAATAAAGAATACAGTGTTATCAGATAAGATAAATACCAATTAAAATTCAAGCAAAAATGAATTTTTTGAAAATCCAATTGATTTCACTGAGGATAAAAGGATGAATCATCAAATCCAGAACATAAATTTAAAATTCAAGAGAATAAAAGATAAAGGACAAGTGGATGGACATACGCCCATTGATCCTGCCCAATGGCCAGGATCTTGCCATGAAAACGTGGCAAAAGCCGTATTTTTGCAGCTTGGGATTTGAATCAGGGGAGCGCTAGCTACCCTTATCTTCGTAGGCTTCCTATCTCTCTAGTTTTCTCCTATAAGTGCCCTCATACCTCGAAGGCAGAGAGGAGACAACTCTGGAGAGAAGGACTTCACATAAGAACTCCGGAGGAAGTTTTAGGGTTAGGATTTTTTTTCAAAGTTTCATTGTAATGTGAGAAAAAGAATTGTAAAGAGAAGATGGAATGCTTATAATTGATGGTGACAGCTTTAATAAAAAATTTTCTGTTCTTTTCAATTTATCTCCTTTTATTTTGCTTACTTCAATTGCTCTCTTTATTTTTATTTGTTTTCTTTATGCCTTCTTTTTAATCATGACTTTTTTATTAGCTTGAATTAGGGAGAGTTTCAGGAAGAAAAGAGAGGAGGAATTATCTTTAGAGTGACGCTAGATATAATCTTCCTTAAAGAAAGTTATATTGAGAGTGACAGCCAATGGAACTATCCCACTTATCTTCATCATTTCTCAACTTAATTAATCACTTGCTTTCATTTAATTACTCCAAGGTATATTCTTTCTTTTCTTGTTTGTTTTCTTCTTTTTATTTTAGTAATCAAAACACCAACACTATCTTCTTCTTTCCTTGGATTTTCTTTTAACTTAGATTAGCTTAACTATTTGTATTTTCTTTTAAAACTGTGAAGAGAACTCTTAAATTTGTTTTAGTTAATTAAAAGAAGAAATTTACATAACGCTTCTATCGCGTCCCTCCCTGTGGATCACGACCCATTAGCCCTAAGCTACATGGTAGAATTAAGGACCTAGCACTGTTCTGTACTTCTGTATTTCTCTGTGTAGGTTTGGCTCGATCATAATTTTTGCTGATGGGAGTGTCCTCCCCAGTCCCTGACACTTGCATGTCTCGAAGTGAAAGTGTCACCACTCGGAGGCAGCAACGCAAGTACTAGCCTATAGGCTCCCTCTCGATTAGCCCACGAGCAGTCAAGACCCTCTGCTGTGGGAGTGCCTTTACTGGGAGACACAAATTGCCACTCTGCTAATGGATTCTACCCCCACTCGGAGTCGACTCAACCAATCTGTCAATAGGTTGCATCCCACTTCAGAACCTTACCAAGTTTGTAGGTATAATTGATGGAATTATATCTACTCGGGACAACGTCACAGGCTTGTCAAAACACTCCAAAACAACCAACCCTACCGGAGAGACAGATTCAACACTCCAAAAAGGTATGATTATCTAGGTATTATCCGAACATAAATCGTTTTTATTCTACTAATGTAATCTTTGCATTTGTCTGCATGTATTGTGATTGCCAGAGAAAAAAAGAATAAAAAGTAGAAGTTAAGGTTAAGAAATTTCTCTATTTTCTCGCAATTAATCCGCTGTAGCAAGAGCTAAACAGGTCGATCCGCAGGAAGAGATGCGATACAAGCTTTTCGATACGTTCTCTCTGTGTAAAACTTGAAAAGAAAAGATGATGGTTATAAAAGAGTTGATTTAAATAGAAAGAGGGATAATAGCCCACTAATCATTTACCACAAACAAGCACTAGTTTATTAAGAATAAATATCATATTGAACCTATAAAAATTAACCTTAGAGTGTTGCTTCAAATTCAAGCAAGAAAAGTAAGATAGAAAGTAAACCCTAATTAAAGTACACTAAATAAAATTAAATATTAGTTTACCAAACTCTCAAAGTATAGCATAAGAAAAGTTGTTTTAGATTTAACATTAAGATATCAAAGTATCTAAGTATAGACTAAGAATAACCATTAAATAGTATATCCTAAAGCTAGTTTAACTTAATTCATCACTAATCTTCAAGAATTATTAACTGATCCTAGAGTTTTAAATAGGCATATAGTTCAATTAATTTATCTTATAGAATTAGGCTTTAGTTGGTGGAGAGATTAGCAAGCTGAAGGTACACCTAGAGAGGGGGTGAATAGGTGTACGACTAATCTAATGAACTAAATGTGAAAATTAAAACTTAATTGCAACTACACTTAATGCAACCAACGAGTGTAGCCGAATTCCCGGTGAAGGGCTCTGGATTAACTCCTCTTGATTCCTCTGAATAAGAGTTGAGGCTCTATATGAAGCTCTCGTGGTTAAGCACAAATAAGGCACACACAAACAAGCCAAGCATATAATATGAATGAGCAATATGAAATGATGCAATGGCACAATATAAAGAAAGAGAGTTAGAGTCAATGGATCAAGCGCAAACAACAAGATTTATTTCGAGGTTCGAGCACCCAGCTCTACGTCCCGGCCTTCACACAGAAGGATTTCCAATCCACTTATCCACACAGGACTCCCACACAGGGAACCTCCACTGAGGATTTGGGGCAAATACAATATGGAGTACACAACTCCTCTCTCAACCAAAATAACCTCTCACTAGAGGCTAGGCACAAAGCCACAACAAACACCACCTCACACAAGAGGGGTAGGCCCTTAGCCAAACAACCACAATCCACCTCTTTACTAAGAGGGATACCAACACAACCTCCACTATCAACCTCTCACTAGAGGGATACCCACAATCACCTCTCACTAGAGGGATATCACAAATAAAGGAGGGGTACAACACTTGGTGGTTCCACAACCACAAACTATCTCTTTCTCACAAAAACAAAGATCCTAATAGATAGGATAGTATGTAAGCTCAAGTGTGAGAAATCAAGGTGTTTGAAAATCAAATAACAAAGAAAAATACTTAGGAAAATACTTTGAATTTGATAGAAATGAAGAACAACACAAATATCCCAAATCTCTATTTTTCTTTGATTTTTCCAACCCTTAAAAACAAATGAAGATAGATCTTTTTGGCTTAAAAACTCTTTTGAAAACTTGTGTTAAAACACTTGTAAATGGGAGAAATTTTGCTCTTAAAAACTTTGGAGAAAATCTCTCTCAAATGGGGTATTTATAACCCAAAAAGGAATCTGCCCGTTGGCAGCTGACAAGGCCAGAATTGGCCTTCCGGTCGACCGGCCGGTCGACCGGCCAACGGTCAAATTTCTGACCGTTGAGCCTTCCGGTCGACCGGGCCCTGAACCAGAGAGCGACGGCTCTCTGGCCGGTCGACCGCCCGGTCGACCGGGGCAACCCGAGAGTGGGTTGCCTTCAGTCGGTCGACCGCTCGGTCGACCGGCCAACTGATACGGCCAAGTGCACATCTTTGTGCACGTCCGGTCGACCGATTCGGTCGACCGGAACGGTCGACCGCCAGAGCCTGGCAGGGGATTTTCAGAACTTGAAATTTTAGTTTTTAATTACAAATTAAATCCCATAAAATCTTTTAAAATCCACAAAAATAAGTTCAGTATAATACTTTGATATACAAACATGTGTGAAAAATTTCAACATATATTTCAAACATTTTGAACCATTTTTGTGACTTAGAAATTTTGTCGAAACCAAAATCTGTATTTTCTAAAACTTGAATTTTTGAATTGAAAATTCGTTTTTTCCAAAACTCATCCAAACACAAAAACATGATATTGAACAACTTTTAGGCATGTAGTATATGGATATAAATAAATATATATGAAATAGATATATATATCAATGTTTTTGACATTAAATCTGAAAAAAAGTTTTGTTAAAACACAAAACTCCAAACACATGAATAGGCATATCAAAATAAGTTTGTCTAAGATATGAAACATACATGTATATAGAACAAATCTAATATATATTAAACAATGTAAACTTGTATTGATACTATCTATTCATGAAAACCAAGATCGGTTAAACCAAAAACTGAAAACCAATAAACATGAAAACTTAAATAAGTGTGTGTGTGTTGTGAACTTGAGCATATCACACTATCTAGTATTTACAAATGGATCTAAAACATAAACTAAATTATGTACCGAAATCTTCTTGACGAACTCCGTCTTCAAGCCAACTCGATCCAAACCGTGATCCACCGAGCTTGACTCCAACGAGTGCTATATATGATCTTTGACGCTCGGCGTAATATCCCTAATTAGTAATACTGTATCTTTATTTTTCTAAAGTATTTAATTTAATTTACGGATCATTATTATTATTAATTAACTTGATTGGTAGTTATTATTCTTAAATCTACAAATTTATTTCAAGATAGTAAATGACACTTTGGCTTTATATACTGTTACCATCATTTTTATCAATTATTACTATTAAGTGTTATTATTATTAATATTGTCAGTGGTTATTAATTATTAATAGTGTTACTAATATTATCATTATTATTGAATGGTTAATTATTAAGATTATTATTATTATTAGTGTTACTAGTATTTTATTTAATTACTTAAATATTAGTATGAGTATTAGTGGTAGTAGTTATTGTTAATTATTATTTGTGTTAGTATTACTTATTTATTTTGATATTAGTATTGTTCATTAATGTTATGTTTTCTTTGGTTAGCCCATACCCTCGAACCCATTATCTATTGAGAACCTATACCTATTTTCTACCCAAACCCACAACCCGAAACCTGTTACCCATTTACCTGTTTGGATCCAACCCAAAACCCATTTCCTATACCTATTATACCCACAAACCCAGAACCCATTATAACCACCCCTATGTAATCCCTAAATAATCTCCTATCTGATACGAATCCTAACTACTTGATCTAAATCCCAACCTTATCCTAATCTCCTTCAATTTCTAAACTATCTACATGATCTTCTTCCAACTCACAGCCGCAACACATCCCTCTCTCTCCACCGCACAGCTCCCTCCCAACCTTGCCGCCCCCTTGCAGATCAGGCCGGATCCATCATCCATCTCCATGGCATATTCCTCCTTCTCTCGCTCTTTGATCTGGCCGCCTCCAACAGCCCCTGATCTGCCGAGCCCCTCCACCATGGCTGCCCTGCACACCAGCAGCACCACCTGCTCCTCCACCAGCGAGCCCCTCCTTGGCCGCCTGCTCCCTGCCGCACAGCAGACCAGCAACGACAGCACTCCTCGGCCTCTGGTGGCGCATCAGCAGCCCAGACCAGCCCCAGGTCGGATTCCCCAGCGACAGCGCAGCAGTCCAGATCAGCCGGCCTCCTCCCCTGCGCGTGGACAGCCAACCAGCAAGCCGATCTTTCCCCTCCTTCTTGCCGTGTTCCATCTCCACCAGAACCCTGCTGCACAGATCAGCAGCAGCAGCGCGACAGCAGCAGCCACGGCAAGGTCACCCCCTACTCGGACTACCCCAGCAGCGAGTCCTCCTCCGTAACAGCCCAGATCTGCGCAGCAGCACATCACCAACAGCAGGCACAAGCCCCATGCCGCCCCTGTCCAGATCTGCGCCTGCAGGTCACCTCCTTGGCGCGCCCAATCACCACAGCAGCAAGAGCAGGCCGCAGCGGAGCAGCAGCGCTCCTTCCCCTCCCCTGCAGTCCAGCAGCGAGGACAGCAGCCCATGCAAGCACGGTCTCCAGCAGTCCGTTGTCGACTCCTCCGTCGAGCCGCCGCCGTTGTTCGTGAGATCCACCGTCGTCACAGAACATCCCCTTTGTGAGTGTTTCCTCCCTCTCTCTCTCTCTTTATTTAATTACGTGTTTGAAGATATGTCTATGCGTATGGTGTAGATTAATGAGCAGCGCACACAGATTACTTGATTTTAGGTATCACTTGATTATATATGTATAAGTTATTATGTGTGCTGAGGTAACGTAGAACCTATATGTTTGGGTGATGTGTGCAGGAGAGAAGCATGAGTGCAATTGATAGAATGTGGGAATGTGTGATAGTGTAATTCAGTTTCAGGTTGCAGAATATTAGTCGACTTACTCCTCCTGTTAGTCGACTAATACCCCTGTTAGTCGACTAACTATTGTCCTATAGTCGACTAGGTTCCTATTTTAATAGTTGTGCACTTTCTGTTTATTGACTGGAACTTACCTTAGTCGACTACCCTTTACTGTTAGTCGACTAATAACCCATCATAGTCGACTTTCCATTTCTTGTAGTCGACTAACATCCCTGTTAGTCGACTTAACCTAGCTGTAGTCAACTATGTGTTGTCCAGTAAGTTATATACTCTGTTTCTGGCTGTTACTCCTGTTAGTCAACTGGCTCTTCCCTATAGTCGACTACACCTCTGTACCAGTCGGCTTGACTTTCTTATTAGTCGACTGACCCCTTGTATAGTCGACTGATCCTATCTATTAGTCGACCAATTCTCTACCCCTAGTCGACTTACTCCACCCCTAGTCGACTAATTCTAGCCTGACTGCTGTTCTTAGCTTCCTTCTAGACTTGATGTTTCATCACCATGATATTAGTATTCTTGATAGCTTTTACTAGTTGTTTAGTATCCTGGTTAGGAGTGTTGGACATGATTTGGATTGGCCTTGGCTATAGTTGGATAAACCTGATTTGAGGAATAGATATTGATTGAATTGACCAAACCTGATTGATCTGAGATATATATATATATCTGTTATGTTACCGAGTTTTGAGATCTTATAATTTGACCTTGATAGAAGTGAGAGTGTATGATGACTTTGATCAGACTAGAGTGTGAAGATCTGAATAGGTGTGTCAGAACATTGATTATTTCAGTTATTGAGATGTGAATATATGGATGACTTGAGGATTAGAGTAGATTGATAGGGAGAAACTGATTATTGATATATTGAGACGGTGGTTCATTGTATCAGGTTACTCGATATGAATTGATACTTGATGATCATGTGACTATTGAAATTATGAGCTGGCAGATTCATTAATACTGTATTCAGTGCAAGTATGAGATTTTGGGACGGTTATATATATTAGATTATATATATTGACTAGAGGTGTCTAGACTGTTACTGTATTATTCATGTTACTGATAGTTACTGGGACAAGATTGTTTGACCGTAACACCCTGTACAGTCCCATTGTTCATCGTATACACGGTTCCTGTTACTGTTTACTGTTACTGATATTGTTCACCGTGTATACGATTACTGATTGACTGTTACTGTACTGTTATCGTTACTGTCACCGCATTGTCCCAGTGTTTATAGGTAACATGAGTATTGATTGTTTTTACTGAATTAAATAATAAAGTAATTGAACAACTTACACTGGGATTGGGAAAATTAATGGAGGAGACAGCGTCTGTATTTTGGGTGGACCTAGGATACAGGTTGCGCAGCCGACTGAGGGTTCCACTGCAGTGTTCCTGGGGATGACTGACATCCATCTATACTGTTATTGTTCCATTGTTCATACAGTGAGATTACTGTTACCGTTACGGAGTACCTAGCGGTACGGCCTGGTTCAGCGCCAGGAAACTGAGGCCGTGGTCCCGGGTATGTACGGGACCCACCTAAAGCGTGGACAATGTCTCTTCTGTTAATTTCAATTAATTTAGGATATCGATTGACACGTGTAGTAGGCGTAGTATGGGATGCGTCTATTACAGGTGGCAATTGGTGTTCGCTAACATAATAAATGATAATGAACTGTTAATGCATTGTGACTGACCTTAATCACCTGATTGTATATATATATATATCACTATGATAGACCTATGATTGTAACCATGACCAGACTTTTTATCAGACTAGTGATATATTCTAGGTTACACCATGACGTTAATTGTTGTTTACAGTTATTTTACTTGTCTTTTATCTGCACACTTAGTCATATCATTGTTATTCAGTTGTGTATTTACCATGTTATTTAGTGTTGGCATTTATCTTGTTATTATTTTATGCACATTGTTTATATGCACGAGCTTTTCCCTTTACACACACACTCACCAGGTCGCTTTCTGACGACCCTGGATTTGCACGTCCAGATATTGGATGCTTGTTTCTATTGTGCAGGTGTTCGATGTGACTGTACGCCTTGCGAGGAACTGGACGCTCTTTCTTTTTATTCTGGTATTATTTCATTTTCTTATTCCTACTATTATTCTTTGATTCCTGTATATCACACCTAGCTTCTATTCTATTCCTTATTTCATTTGAGATCATGTGTAGTCTTATATGTATTATTGCAGTGATCGCTGATTATTATGGTTCAGATTTATAACTTGTTCAGGTTACTTTAGGCTTAGCGTATATACGTGGGGTATTTTCCTCGCGTATATACGTCGCCGACCTTCGTCGCGACTCCGTTTTCACGTATTTTGGGAAGCGGGGCGTGACAGGGTTTTCTTGGTATCAGAGCCAGATTCGCAATACAACGGACTTGATTCTTACCGGTAACTTGAACGAGTTATAATTGCACTGCAAAATACATATAGGGTTCGCACAATATTGACTCCACTGGGAATTGATTGTCTTCCCTTGAAAATCTATCTCTTTGATCTTTGGATCTCTCTGATTGCATCTCTTCTCTTAGAGTAATCTTGGTTTCATCTTGATTCTTTTCCCTGATTTGTCTCCTGAGTTTGATCACTTCATGTTGAAGTCGGTAGCAAAGATCAGAGTGGCGCAGCGGAATCGTGGTGTTCCAGCGAAGCGACGTGAAGCTTGTTTATATTCTGTCTTGATTCTTGATTCTTTTATCATTCCCTGCTTTATTTGAATTTCGAGAACGAAATTTTTATAAAGTGGGTAGAATGTAATATCCCTAATTAGTAATACTGTATCTTTATTTTTCTAAAGTATTTAATTTAATTTACGGATCATCATTATCATTAATTAACTTGATTGATAGTTATTATTCTTAAATCTACAAATTTATTTTAAGATAGTAAATGACACTTTGGCTTTATATACTGTTACCATCATTTTTATCAATTATTACTATTAAGTGTTATTATTATTAATATTGTCAGTGGTTATTAATTATTAATAGTGTTACTAATATTATCATTATTATTGAATGGTTAATTATTAAGATTATTATTATTAGTGTTACTAGTATTTTATTTAATTACTTAAATATTAGTATGAGTATTAGTGGTAGTAGTTATTGTTAATTATTATTTGTGTTAGTATTACTTATTTATTTTTATATTAGTATTGTTCATTAATGTTATGTTTTCTTTGGTTAGCCCATACCCTCGAACCCATTATCTATTGAGAACCTATACCTATTTTCTACCCAAACCCACAACCCGAAACCTGTTACCCATTTACCTGTTTGGATCTAACCCAAAACCCATTGCCTATACCTATTATACCCACAAACCCAGAACCCATTATAACCACCCCTATGTAATCCCTAAATAATCTCCTATCTGATATGAATCCTAACTACTTGATCTAAATCCCAACCTTATCCTAATCTCCTTCAATTTCTAAACTATCTACATTATCTTCTCCCAACTCACAGCCGCAACACATCCCTCTCTCTCCACCGCACAGCTCCCTCCCAACCTTGCCACCCCTTGCAGATCAGGCCGGATCCATCATCCATCTCCATGGCATATTCCTCCTTCTCTTCCTCTTTGATCTGGCCGCCTCCAACAGCCCCTGATCTGCCGAGCCCCTCCACCATGGCTGCCCTGCACACCAGCAGCACCACCTGCTCCTCTACCAACGAGCCCCTCCTTGGCCGCCTGCTCCCTGCCGCACAGCAGACCAGCAACGGCAGCACTCCTCGGCCTCTGGTGGCGCATCAGCAGCCTAGAGCAGCCCGAGGTCGGATTCTCCAGCGGCAGCGCAGCAGTCCAGATCAGCCGGCCTCCTCCCCTGCGCGCGGACAGCCAACCAGCAGGCCGATCTTTCCCCTCCTCCTTGCCGTGTTCCGTCTCCACCAGCACCCTGCTGCACAGATCAGCAGCGGCAGCGCGACAGCAGCAGCCACGGCAAGGCCACCCCCTACTCGGACTACCCCAGCAGCGAGTCCTCCTCCGTAATAGCCCAGATCTGCGCAGCAGCACATCACCAATAGCAGGCGCAAGCCCCATGCCGCCCCTGTCCAGATCTGCGCTTGCAGGTCACCTCCTTGGCGCGCCCAATCACCACAGCAGCAAGAGCAGGCCGCAGCGGAGCAGCAACGCTCCCTTCTCCTCCCCTGCAGTCCAGCAGCGAGGACAGCCGCCAACAGCAGCCCACGCAAGCACGGTCTCCAGCAGTCTGTTGTCGACTCCTCCGTCGAGCCGCCGCCGTTGTTCGTGAGATCCACCGTCGTCACAGAACATCCCCTTTGTGAGTGTCTCCTCCCTCTCTCTCTCTCTCTCTTTATTTAATTACGTATTTGAAGATATGTCTATGCGTGTGGTGTAGATTAATGAGCAGCGCACACAGATTACTTGATTTTAGGTATCACTTGATTATATATGTATAAGTTATTATGTGTGCTGAGGTAATGTAGAAACCTATATGTTTGGGTGATGTGTGCATGAGAGAAGCATGAGTGTAATTGATAGAATGAGGGAATGTGTGATAGTGTAATTCAGTATCAGGTTGTAGAACATTAGTCGACTTACTCCTTCTGTTAGTCAACTAATACCGCTGTTAGTCGACTAACTATTTTCCTATAGTCGACTAGGTTCCTATTTTATTGTTGTGCACTTTCTGTTTATTGACTGGAACTTACCTTAGTCGACTACCCTTTGCTGTTAGTCGACTAATAACCCATCATAGTCGACTTTCCATTTCTTGTAGTCGACTAACATCCCTGTTAGTCGACTTATCCTAGCTGTAGTCGATTATGTGTTGTCCTGTAAGTTATATACTCTGTTTCTGGCTATTACTCCTGTTAGTCAACTGGCTCTTCCCTATAGTCGACTACACCTCTGTACCAGTCGGCTTGACTTTCTTATTAGTCGACTGACCCCTTGTATAGTCGACTGATCCTATCTATTAGTCGACCAATTCTCTACCCCTAGTCGACTTACTCCACCCCTAGTCGACTAATTCTAGCCTGACTGCTGTTCTTAGCTTCCTTCTGGACTTGATGTTCCGTCACCATGATATTAGTATTCTTGATAGCTTTTACTAGTTGTTTAGTATCCTGGTTAGGAGTGTTGGACATGATTTGGATTGGCCTTGGATATAGTTGGATAAACCTGATTTGAAGAATAGATATTGATTGAATTGATCAAACCTGATTGATCTGAGATATATATATATATATCTGTTATGTTACCGAGTTTTGAGATCTTATAATTTGACCTTGATAGAAGTGAGAGTGTATGATGACTTTGATCAGACTAGAGTGTGAAGATCTGAATAGGTGTGTCAGAACATTGATTATTTCAGTTATTGAGATGTGAATATATGGATGACTTGAGGATCAGAGTAGATTGATAGGGAGAGACTGATTATTGATATATTGAGACGGTGGTTCATTGTATCAGGTTACTCGATATGAATTGATACTTGATGATCATGTGACTATTGAAATTATGAGCTGGCAGATTCATTAATACTGTATTCAGTACAAGTATGAGATTTTGGGATGGTTATATATATTAGATTGTATATATTGACTAGAGGTGTCTAGACTGTTACTGTATTATTCATGTTACTGATAGTTACTGGGACAAGATTGTTTGACCGTAACACCCTGTACAGTCCCATTGTTCATCGTATACACGGTTACTGTTACTGTTTACTGTTACTGATATTGTTCACCGTGTATACGATTACTGATTGACTGTTACTGTACTGTTATCGTTACTGTCACGCATTGTCCCAGTGTTTATAGGTAACATGAGTATTGATTGTTTTTACTGAATTAAATAATAAAATAATTGAACAACTTACACTGGGATTGGGAAAATTAATAGAGGAGACAGCGTCTGTATTTTGGGTGGACCTAGGATACAGGTTGCGCAGCTGACTGAGGGTTCCACTGCAGGGTTCCTGGGGGATGACTGACATCCCATCTGTACTGTTATTGTTTCACTGTTCATACAGTGAGGTTACTGTTACTGAGTACCTAGCGGTACGGCCTGGTTCAGCGCCAGGAAACTAAGGCCGTGGTCCTGGGTATGTACGGGACCCACCTAAAGCGTGGACAATGTCTCTTCTGTTAATTTCAATTAATTTAGGATATCGATTGACACGTGTAGTAGGCGTAGTATGGGATGTGTCTATTACAGGTGGCAATTGGTGTTCGCTAACATAATAAATGATAATGAACTGTTAATGCATTGTGACTGACCTTAATCACCTGATTGTTCATATATATCACTATGATAGACCTATGATTGTAACCATGATCAGACTTGTTATCAGACTAGTGATATATACTAGGTTACACCTGAAAAACACCTAGAGGGGGGGTGAATAGGTGTTAGTGCTAATCTAAAACTTAATGCAAAACTAAGTGCGCTATATGCGGAAGCTAATGCAAATTATGCACAAACTTATACAATACAACAAGTGTAGCCGAATTCTCCTTGCGAGGCTCTGGACTAACTCCCCTTGATTCCCCTTGAAATGGGTTCAGGCACTATGTGAAGCTCTTGTTGGATGAGTATAAGTTGGGCACACACACACAAGCAATCCAAGCAATGTGCACACACAATCAAGCCAAGCAATCAAGGATATAGCAATATGGATTATGCAAGGCACAACACAAGCAAATAAATATGATATGACAAGATGAATTAAGCTCAACACAAGTAAATATGATATGAATGAAGTATGATGCTTTGCACAAATGTAAAGAGAGAGAGTTTAGAGACAAGTGGATCAAACGCAAACACAAAGATATGTTTCGAGGTTCGAGCACCCTTGCTCTACATCCCCGCCTACACCACCGTGTAGGATTTCCAATCCACTATACCGTCCACGAGGACTCCCACCGAGGGAACCTTCACCGAGAAGGATTTGTACAACAATGGAGTACCTAACTCCTCTCTCAAACAACCACCTCACAACCGAGGGTAGGCCCGTAGCCAAATACAACAACCAACACCTCTACCGAAGAGGGTTACAACCAAATCTCCACCTCTCACTGGAGGGAGCAAACCAATCACCCGATCACCTCTACCAAAGAGGGATACAACAAGAATAAGGTGTTTACAACAAGTGGTTCCAAAAATCACAAACTCAAACTCTCTTTCTTTTTCTCTTTTCTTTTCCACAAAAACAAGATCCTAATAGATTAGGATAGTATGATAGCTCAAGTGTGGAAAACTAGGTGTTTGAAAAACAAGCAACAAGAAAAATACTTGGGAAAATTCTTGCAAAAGATATAGAATGAAAACCAAGACAAATCTCCCAAACTATTCTTTTCTTTAATTTTTCCAAAAACCTAAAACAATAAAGATTGAAAGATTAAAGCCCCAAACACTTTTGAAAAACTTGTTTTAAACACTTCAGAAAATCAGAATTTTTTCTCTTCAAAAACTTGGCCAAAATCCCCAAAGAGATGGGGTTTTTATAGCCCCAACAGAAAACTAGCCGTTAGAGCTGAGCTGGCAGCTCTGACAGGCAGCGGTCGACCGGCCCGGTCGACCGCCAACGGTCAGAAATATGACCGTTGGGCAACTGCGGTCGACCGGCCCGGTCGACCCAGAAAAACAGAGAGCAGAGCTCTCATCTCGGTCGACCGGCACGGTCGACCCAAACAACCCGAGAGCAGAACTCTCAGACCCGGTCGACCGGCTCGGTCGACCGTCCCAGTGACTCCAAACGTGCATAGATCTGTGCACGTCGGTCGACCGGCACGGTCGACCGGACTTCAGCCAAGTCGACTAATAACCTGGCTTAGTCGACTGGTTGATTCCTGGACCTGAAAACTTGGGAAAAAATATTTTCTAAAAAAAATCTTTTATCTCTTTTTAAAAATACCATAAAAATTGTTTTATCATTTATATTGAAACTCAAACAAGTGATAAAAAATTTCAAGATAATATATCAACATGTCAATTCATTTTTGTGTCTTGCTAATTTTATCAAAAACAAAACTTGTATTTTTATCAAACTTGATTTTTCAATAGGAAATCTGATTTTCCTAAAACTTATAGAAATACAAAAACATGATATTTGAACATTATTAAGCATGATGCATATGGACATAGGTCTAACATACATTCAAATATATCATAGTTTTTGTCTTTAATTTCAAAAATATGTTTTATACCAAAACATAAAACTACATGAATAGGTATGTCAAACTAAGTTTGTATAAGTCATGTAAGCATGTATGTATATCTAGAACATATCTAATATACATAGAAATAAAGTAAACTTGTTTTGATCTACTATCCATGAAAACCAAAATCCAAATCATGAAACGTGTATGTTGTGCACTTGAGCATATCAACTATACTAAACTTTACAAATGGATCTAAAACACACTAAACTAACCTATGGATACCTAAGTCTTTGTGACATCAAGAAGACTTGCTCCAAAACTCCATCCATGGGCTAGGCAATGTGTGATCTTGAAGTTTTGGCCCTGGAATCATTATGAATAGCTTCTAAACTCCTTGTTGAAGCTAATCACCAACTAATATCTTGGTTAATGATCTGAAACTTAAACAACACAAGATTATTAGTAAACATAACTACATGAGTTAATCATCATCAAAACTAGGGTGGAAGGCCTTTGGGCCAACAACACCATGACGTTAGTTGTTGTTTACAGTTATTTTACTTGTCTTTTATCTGCACACTTAGTCATATCATTGTTATTCAGTTGTGTATTTACCATGTTATTTAGTGTTGGCATTTATCTTGTTATTATTTTATGCACATTGTTTATATGTACGAGCTTTTCTCTTTACACACACACTCACCAGGTCGCTTTCTGACGACCCTGGATTTGCACGTCCAGATATTGGACGCTTGTTTCTATTGTGCAGGTGTTCGATGTGACTGTACGCCTTGCGAGGAACTGGACGCTCTTTCTTTTTATTCTGGTATTATTTCATTTTCTTATTCCTACTATTATTCTTTGATTCCTGTGTATCACACCTAGCTTCTATTCTATTCCTTATTTCATTTGAGATCATGTGTAGCCTTATATGTATTATTGCAGTGATCGCTGATTATTATGGTTCAGATTTATAACTTGTTCAGGTTACTTTAGGCTTAGCGTATATACGTGGGGTATTTTCCTCGCGTATATACGTCGCCGACCTTCGTCGCGACTCTGTTTCCACGTATTTTGGGAAGCGGGGCGTGACACTCGGGCTCTTGAATCACCATGTGAAGGCTTCAAAACTTCTTTGTTGAAGCTAATCACCTGCTAATATCTTGGTTAAGGATCTGAAACTAAACATCACAAGATTATTAGTAAACATAACTTCATGAGTTAATCATCATCAAAACTAGAGTGGAAGGCCTCTGGGCCAACAATCTCCCCCTTTTTGATGATAACAAAACTCATGGAGTTATATATGTATGGATTAAAGTAAAGCTTCAAAGAAGCTCCCCCTTAACTCATGCATCATAATAAATAATAATATATGGCAATGAAGCACATGAATCTAAACAAACATGTATGCAAATATAAGGAGATAAACATGCATAAACAGGCATGAAACACAAAAAACAATATGCATAAACAAGAAATCTTTTCCAAAACATGCATATATACTGAAATACTTCTCCCCCTTTTTGTCAATCATCAACAAAGGGGTTAAAGTAAACACAAAAATAATGTTCTCCCCCACAAAGAGGTGAACTCAAATCAATCAATAAAAGATATATGTGATATACATTCATGAAGAGGAAGACGTTAAGTTAGCTTCCCTACATACATGCATTACATGAAGAAGGGATGACAAGCCCTAACTCACATAACACATAATATGCAATGCATAAGAGGAGATGTGAAGCTCCCCCTATATACGTGAACCGCATAAAGAAGAGTTGTCAAGCTCCTCAATATAACATACACTCAACATGAATCTATATGTAGAAGAGATGTTAAGCTCCCTTTGCATATAGGCAATATAAATCAAAACATTTTTAATTTTCTTATTAAAACAAATTTTGAGATATCTAAGTAAATTAAATTTTAAGATATCAATTGTAAATAAACATTACAAATTTTAATTTTAATCAAAAATAGAATCATATTGATACAAATAAAGATATTGAGGATTATTTCACATTTTTGATACCAATAAAAATACCAATTTTAAAAATAATGCATAAGCTTATTAAAACATCAATTGAGATACCAATTGAAAATAAGGGTTTGATTTAAGCCTAGCATAACAAACTTTATGCTTTAAACAAGTAAATATCGTTGAGAATCAAGCACAAATAAATCATATATATGTATGAAAATAGAATACCAATAGAAATTGATATTATTTGAAGTGTAAGCATACATATATATAAACATATAAATGAGTATACAAAAAGAGTGTCAATATTGATACCAATTGAAACAATCCAATGATACCAATTGAAAACATAATATGATCAAGTGTATAACTCAGATTACCTACCACCCATTTCATGCACAAGTTAAAAAGATTTTCAATAATAAGCATATAAGGCATGGTCGCCCAACCAACCGCCCTTAAATGGAAAGGGTTTTCAAAATAGGTTTTGAAAATAGTTTAGTATAATTGAAAACTCTTCCAAAATGAAGAATACGAACTAGTTATAAGAAAAATTTGTAAACTAGTACGAAATCTTTTAAGCAAGGAATAAAACAAAATTATATTTCATGAAAAAAATGTAAATTACATGATCACTAAACACTCAATGGTCGATAAAGCATATCTAGTCTCATGAAAACAAAACATGAGTAAACATCTAATATGAGTGTACAAGTATAATGTGAAATACGAAGTCATGAAAGTAGGCAATTTAGCTCAATGTAAAATTCCTTAGAACATGAAAATCATCAAAATGATTTAATCTTCAAGGTATATGTATGTCATGTTCAAGCTAAAGTATACATACATATCCAAACATACCGAGTCCACAAAAGTATATGCATGAACGCAAGTGGCTCAAGGATGTATATGTATATCTTATAATTTGGACAAAATAGACATATACATGAAGTTAAACATAAACACGAAAAACATGTAAAATGGGGAATACAAGTCAAATGCATGAATCATAAAAATTAGGCTATACTAGTACATCTAATGGGTACAAATGAGCGTTCAAGTACAAACATATAATGGTCTATTTGTGGCTCACTAGTTGTACAAGTATATATCCAAGTCTTAATGAAAACAAACATCTAAACATGTAATCAAAACATGAAGCATGAAAATCAATATAAAACTTAATATGATCATTATGTACATGCACATGCATAGATCTAGGACATACACATTTGTTAAAAATAAAGTGAGAACACTAAATATAAATCCATATAAAATATGGGTGTCTCAAATAACTAAATATGTATATCACTAATCTAAATCTCATGACATATAACATACTAATCATAAACATCAAGACATGCTAAAAATGAATAATATGAAAGCATGTAAACATAAATGGGAGTTAGAGATCGTTACCAAAACCATGAAGGCAACTCTCCAAGTCTCCAAAACAGGGTGGTCCTCCCACCAAACTCCCCTTGAAAGTGATGCATCTAAAAAGTCCTCTTTTAAGCTCGGAACACATCCACCTCAAGGCACCATCACTCTCACGTCATGCGAGAGCCCACACCTACATCAAATACAATAGGGGTGGTCTTTGGTACCCACACTCTTTTGGGTCCATGGGGTTAGCACCTTTCCTAACCCAAACAAACCTATTTGTTAAATTAGAATCATTTATACGATCATAACAAAATTTAGCAAGGTGGCCCTTACGTCCACAATGTGTACAAGTGTACACATGAGCATACATCGTGTTATGGGTGTGTACGTGCGAAGCATGTGTATGCCGAGTATGGTGTGCATGTAAAGATGAAACTTGTTTCTTTCGAAACATAGATTTCAAACGTGTATGGTTCAAAGCACAATGGCTCAAAGTGGAGCCCAAACAATCAACACTTTTCTTCAAAGTATTTATATCATTTTCAATACTAGAAGATAAAGTGGAGCATGCAATAGGTAAGCTAGGTGGAGCTACACTAGCATGGCAAACATGAGAATCAATATTATTTTCAAAGAAATATTTTTATTTAACAATTTCCAATTTCTTTGAAATAGAAGTGATTTTGCTTTTCAAGATTCATTCTCTTTTAAAACAAAATCAAATTTTGAAGTTATAGCTTTATTTTTCTTTAAAACTTCATTATAATCATTTCTATTTTTCAAAACTCATTTTCCTTTAGGGCAAGGTCTAGTTGAGATTTAGGTGAGTCACGTTCACTTGAAATCTCTTCCTTCTCTTGCAAAACCAAATCAAGTTTTGAATATAATCCTTATTTTCTTTGTTAAGTTTAAAACTCTTCTTTTTCAAAAGTTTATATTTTTCTAACAATTTTTCACATACAATAGATAGTTCTTCATTCAAAGCATTGACATCAATATATTCATCACAAGAAGAACTAGCATCATTATCTAATTGAGATTCCGAATATACCTTAAGGGAGTCATTCCCTTGGACCATGTAGCAATGTTGCTCGGATTCTCCACTAGATTCATCCTCCGGTTAGATTGGCAATTGAAGCTTGGAGGAGGTCAACGTGTTCCACACTGCAAAGGCGGAATCACAGTTAGAAACAATCATAAGATATTCTTTGTTTAGCGTGCTTCTAAGTGCCTCAAGGGCTTGTGCATTGGCCTCTATATGATTGCGATTATCAAGATAGGATTTCTTGATAGCGGCAAGGAAAACATGCAAGCCTAGGGTTTTCAAGTATATGGACATCCTAAATTTCTACATGTCAATGTTGGAGACATCAAACATGAGAGGTGACAAGCAATCCATGAGTGTGTGTAAACAATATAAATATGCAATGCAAATGATAGATTAGCTAACCAAGATCACACTCCTAGGTGGTTAAACCTAATATCAGGAGCGTAGGCTCTGATACCAATTGAAGGTACACCTAGAAGGGGGTAATAGGTGTATGGCTAATCTAATGAACTAAATGCGAAAATTAAACTTAATTGTAATTACACTTAATGCAACCAACGAGTGTAACCGAATTCCAAGTGAAGGGCTCTGGACTAACTTCTCTTGATTCCTCTGAATAAGAGTTGAGGTGCTATATGAAGCTCTCGTGGTTAAGCACAAGTGAGGCACACACAAACAAGCCAAGCATATAATATGAATGAGCAATATGAAATGATGCAATGGCACAATATAAAGAAAGAGAGTTAGAGTCAATGGATCAAGCGCAAACAACGAGATTTGTTTCGAGGTTCGAGCACCCAGCTCTACGTCCCCGCCTTCACACAGAAGGATTTCCAATCCACTTGTCCACACAGGACTCCCACACAGGGAACCTCCACTGAGGATTTGGGGCAAATTCAATATGGAGTACACAACTCCTCTCTCAACCAAAACAACCTCTCACTAGAGGCTAGGCACAAAGCCACAACAAACACCACCTCACACAAGAGGGGTAGGCCCTTAACCAAACAACCACAATCCACCTCTTCACTAAGAGGGATACCAACACAACCTCCACTATCAACCTCTCACTAGAGGGATACCCACAATCACCTCTCACTAGAGGGATATCACAAATAAAGGAGGGGTACAACACTTGGAGGTTTTCACAACCACAAACTATCTCTTTCTCACAAAAACAAAGATCCTAATAAATAGGATAGTATGTAATCTCAAGTGTGAGAAATCAAGTTGTTTGGAAATCAAATAACAAAGAAAAATTCTTGGAAAACACTTTGAATTTGATAGAAATGAAGAACAACACAAATATCCCAAATCTCTATTTTTCTTTGATTTTTTCAACCCTTGAAAACAAATGAAGATAGATCTTTTTGACTTAAAAACTCTTTTGAAAACTTGTGTTAAAACACTTGTAAATGGGAGAAATTTTGCTCTTAAAAATCTTAGAGAAAACCTCTCTCAAATGGGGTATTTATAACCCAAAAAGGAATCTGCCCGTTGGCAGCTGACAGGGCCAGAATTAGCCTTCCGGTCGACCGGCGGTCGACCGCCAATGGTCAAATTTCTGACCGTTGAGCTTTCGGTCGACCGGGCCCTGAACCAGAGAGCAACGGCTCTCTGGCCGTCGACCGCCCGGTCCACCGGGGCAACCCGAGAGTGGTTGCCTTCAGTCGGTCGACCGCTCGGTCGATCGGCCAACTGATACGGCCAAGTGCACATCCTTGTGCACGTCCGGTCGACCGATCCGGTCGACCGGCTCCTGGTTCGATCGACCGGAACGGTAGACCACCAGAGCCTGGCAGGGGATTTTCAGAACTTGAAATTTTGTTTTTAATTACAAATTAAATCCCATAAAATCTTCTAAAAATCCAAAAAAATAAATTCAGTATAATACCTTGATATAAAAACATGTGTGAAAAATTTCAACACATATTTCAAACAATTTGAACCATTTTTTTGACTTAAAAATTTTGCCGAAAACCAAAATCTGTATTTTCCAAAATTTGGATTTTTGAATTGAAAATTCGTTTTGTCCAAAACTCATCCAAACACAAAAACATGATATTGAAACAACTTTTAGGCATGTAGTATATGGATATAAACCAATATACATGAAATAGATATATATCAATGTTTTTGACATTAAATCTGAAAATAAGTTTTGTTAAAACACAAAACTCCAAACACATGAATAGGCAAATCAAAATAAGTTTGTCTAAGATATGAAGCATACATGTATATAGAACAAATCTAATATACATTAAACAATGTAAACTTGTATTGATACTATCTATTCATGAAAACCAAGATCGGTTAAACCAAAAACCGAAAACCAATAAAGATGAAAACTTAAACAAGTGTGTGTGTTGTGAACTTGAGCATATCACACTATCTAGTCTTTACAAATGGATCTAAAACATAAACTAAACTATATACCGAAGTCTTCTTGATGAACTCCGTCTTCAAGCCGACTCGATCCAAACCGTGATCCACCGAACTTGACTTCAACGAGTGCTATATATGATCTTTGACGCTCGGGCTCTTGAATCACCATGTGAAAGGCTTCAAAACTCCTTGTTGAAGCTAATCTCCTACTAATATCTTGGTTAAGGATTTGAAACTAAACATCACAAGATTATTAGTAAACATAACTTCATGAGTTAATCATCATCAAAACTAGAGTGGAAGGCCTCTGGGCCAACACAAGCTACGAGAGAATTAGTTACTCATATTCATGATGGAATTAAGCATGATATTTAAAAGTTGTATAAAAGAAATTAAAGTAGAATTGAAGAACAGAAATAAAAACAGCAAAAAGAGATATGAAAGAAAAAAAAGAACCTTTGTTGAATTGTCATAAATCTGATACAAAAATCTTCTCCTCTTTACAAATCTTCTTGAAAGTAAAAAAAATTAGAAAATACAAAGAGAATTCAGAAAGAAAAGATGATCTAAAGAAAATTCTAAACTTGATTTTCAGAGATGCCTTTCCTTTGTTGCTCTTCAGGGGTATTTATAGGGGATTCTAGTAGTAGAGTCTCAGTAAAATACTCTCCCCAAACGTCACACACACAACAATAGGAATGCCACATTTTCGTGGTAATAAAGGAAGAGACGCGACCTTTTGTGGTGTCTGGACACGCGCTTTGGTGCGTGGCTTCATATCATCCCTCCATTTGGAGATCTATTCTTACAATTCTCATTTGAATTCTGAAATTTAAAATAACTTTGTTTCCTAGATAACTTAGGAAATAATTTATCTATAAATCTGAATTTTAAACTTGAATTCTCTCATTTATCTTTGACTTGGGATCAAACAACTTGATTTAAATTGACTTTCTCCTTTATCTATGATTTAGGATAGGATAATTTTTGAATTAGATTAGGTTTGATGGCCTTTTGCGCTTCTCTTTAACTTTTGAGTTTCTTTTGGGTTCTTTTCCCCCTCTTTTTAATTATAGAGGCCTGCACATTACTAAACAATAAAATGATTAAATAGCAGTGCTTTATAAAAAATAAAAACGAAAATATGACTAAAAATATGCACTTTTTATGAACAATCATATTGTTCATCTCGGATTAACATGGATTATGTATATTTAGCTTATGACCACACAAGATAAAAAATATATACATAAGAGTTTTCTTATTTGAATTATTTCTTCGATGTACTAGTTTCATGCGTTTGGAAGTTAAATGTACATAATTTCGTTAATCAAATATGTTAAATTTATACTTACTTTTGTTACATTTATTATGCTATATCTAACTATTAATTTAAAATATTCCATTGCACGTTTGGGTTCACATCCTCCCTGCCCCACTGATGGAGTGCCCTCCATCAGATCCCTGACGCTTGTATGTCCCATTGTAGAAGTATCCATACTCGGAGGTGGCAACACAAGCAACGGCCTGTGGGCTTCCTCTTGATTAGCCCACAGGCAGCCAAAACCCTCCATTGTGAGAGTGTCCCCCACTCAGAGTCCCTACTCTACTGCTGGGATTTTTCTCACTCAGAGCCCTAGCTAGTTCACTGCTCCATTGATCAGAGTACCCCGACTTAAAAGTAACCATGAACTCACCTCTGCTGCTAGGATTTTCCCAACTTAGAGGCCTAAAGTTTGCAGGTGCCGCCGATGGGCTCCCCACTCGAAGACAACAACTCAATCTCGTCAAATCACACCATATCTAACCAGCCATACAAAGACAGAGATCAGCACTATGAAGAGGCATGGTCATATTAATTCCAAAAAAGGCCAACAGTGAAAACAAACCAATAAGATTCAAACAACCATTTCAATTATATGTATATATATCTTGCTCTCAACAACTGTAGTGGTCAGTTTTCAACTCCTCGATATCACGCCACATGTCCATTCAACACCAACAGGCGAGCAACACGTGGCTACTTCTAGAAGCTAATCTCTATCTATAAGCCAAATCTCTATTTGAACTCGACAATTATAACTCGGAAATAAATCAATCATATCAACAGTTAGATGCAGAGAATCAGATAAAGATAGACTCTCACCCAATCAATTCAAAGCCGGATGTTTAGCTCTAAATCGCCTCCGAGATAGAATTAAGTATTTAAACAGAGCTGAACTTTGTAATCTTATCAAAACAGACATAGCTTGTATAAATAATAGATCTCTTCCAATGCGCGCAGAAGTGGACGGTGAATTGAGCCCAGAAACACTGGCATACCAGAGAACACCATTCTAATCTTCATTACTATAGTGGAATCTCCCCCTCTCTCTCTGTGGTTTTTTCTGTTTGGGTTTCCACGTGTTTTTCTTTGATTTGGTTACACCGAATCCATTATTTGGTGCATGGATTAATTTTTTAGAAAATTATCTACAACAATGACATATTGGGGATTAGTCTAGAAGGCTTGTTGACCATCAAGTTTCCTTAGGATGGGGGTGGGACGCCTCTGGGATACCCCGGAATTTACCATATATATATATATATATATATATATATATATATATATATATATATATATATATATATATATATATATATATATATATATAAGGTTTTAATGCACCTAGGGTGTAACATAAGAGGTTACACTTACATATCAAAATACACCATATGTCACTGATCATATCCATGATTTAATTCATTGATTATGATCTACATGTTCTAAAACTAATATGATTAAATTCATGTGCATTGAAACTTTCTAACCAAAAAATCAAACAGATGAAAAAAAAACCAGCTTTTAAGATCGCTACAAACCATTCATTTTTAGATCATGAGAATTAAGGGTTAGAAAGTTTCAATAAAAATGAGATTTGATTCATATGAGTTTTAGAACATATAGATTATAATCAATAGTTTGGATTATAAATATGAGTAACATGTGGTGTATTTTCATAGGTGGGTGTAACCTCTTATGTTACACCCTAGGGTATGTGTGCGTATAAACCAAGTTGACTCCTTGTTGGACAAATACTGAGAATTGAATCTGGAACTTTCCTTCGATTACACAGAGAATTGGACCTGGAACCTCTCTTCTAAGAAAGAGGAGTGTTACCGGTGGACTAATCATCTAACTTTTTTTTTTTTTACTAAACTCTTGAAAAAAACTTTAATGAGTTTTTTCATTTCAACAACTAAATTTTTATTAATTCTGTATTCACTCCTCAAATCTTTATATTTTATTCTGGTATCTCAAATTTTATAAGTTGAGACAAAAAACCCACACCGTCAATCACTCGATTTGGAGTATCAAAATTGAAACATAGAATATATGGATTATCAAATATAAAATATTTGAGGATGAATACAGAATTAGCAAAAGATTTTAGACATTGATATAATTTTTTTAATTCAGTTTTCTTTAAATTAATTTATCTGTTTATTCTTTTTTTTCCCTTTTAAAATATTTATTTATTTATATATTTTGTTTAGCACTTTGGGATCCAGGACAAAAGCCTCGGTCTTCTCACGATCCATTTCCACACCTTTGCACTGAGTAAGGCCTTGGGGACAGATAACACATCACTTGTCCATGGAAAACGATAGCCCGTTTACTAATTTACGTAAAGACTCGTTCAAAAACTATTCATCCCATCCACATCTCTACACTGCTCTCTTTACCAGTCTAGACGTAACTACAACTGCCTTCCCTTCTTCAATCCAATTCAATCTCAATCCCAAAATTCAATCCTCCCTTCCTCTCTCTCTCTCTCTCTGCGAATCTCAAAATGTATCCCAAAGTTGATGATAACACATACTACCCGCCGCCGCCGCTCCTTTCGTTGGCACCGCCGGTGACGACCGCTTCCCGGTGAACTCAACAAACCAGTTCTACCCTCCACCAACGAACTATGCTTTCCAAACCCAGTCTCAGGGGCCGGTGCCGTGGTCCACTGGCCCCTGCGATTGCTGCGACGACGTCGGCAACTGCAATGATTCTTCATTCTTACTTTCATCAATTTCAACATATATATAGATTGTTGAGATACTCCTGAATTATCTCACGATATTGTCTATAACTGCAGGTTGCGAAACTTGCTTCTGCCACTGCCTCACCTTCGGCCAGATCGCGGAGATCATCGACAGAGGCTCGACCTGTAAGTCTTTCTTTCCGATCAAGCAAACAGATTAAGGATTCTCTGTGCAAGGATTCACATGGACTCAATGTTATATACTTGACAGCGTGTGGAGCGAGCGGTGCCCTGTGCACGCTGATATTCTGCTTGACTGGGTGCCAGTGCATGTACTGGTGCTTCTACCGATCAAAGATGAGGGGCCAGTACCTTCTTCACGAGAGCCCGTGCAACGATTGCCTTGTTCACTGCTGCTGTGAGACTTGCGCGCTCTGCCAAGAGCACAGAGAGCTCCAGAGACGCGGGTTCAATGCCCATATTGGTACGCATACTTCTTGAATCATGTTTTCTTTAGGAAAATTATCTTTCAGTGTCTGATATAAGAATACCCTGTTACAAACTCCCTGCAGTTTGGAACGATGTGATAAAGCGCCTTGATCAAGAATCTAAGTGACGTGATAAAGCCCCTTGATCAAGAATTTAAGTGAAAAAGCTCTTGTCCCAATAAAAAAATATCCCATATTATTTATATTGCTCACATTACCATTGATTAGATGCTCTGTCTGAGTTGATTTGAATGGACTGCGTGGCAGGCGTTTAATACTTGTCACGTGCTAGTCGCGTGGGCAGATCTAGACTTTTTTTTGTCCACTCTTTTCTAATTTTGCGTGGATAATTTTTTTGAAGAGATAATATTTTTGCATATATGCATATATAATATACCATATTCAACATTTGTCTATTTTTTATATTATCTCCAACATTCATTTTTTTTTGTCCACCTTCATCAATTTCTGTCTATTTTTTAATATTTCTGTCCGATTTTTGATTTTTTTTGTCCAGATTCGTGAATTTTTGTCTACTTTTTTATATTTTTCTCCAACTTTCTAACTTGTGGTGGACAGAAATATAGTATCTATGCAAAAAAAAATTATCTCTGCAAAAAATTTATTAATGCAAAAAGAATTTATCCACTTTCTGTTCAATTTTCGTTTTTTGTTCACCTTCGTCAAGTTTTGTCTTTTTTTTATTTTTGTCCAACTTTTGTCTTTTTTGTCCACCTTCATAAATTCTTATCTATTTTTTTGTATTTCTATCCAACTCTCTATCTTGAATTGGACAGAAATATAGCATATATGTAAAAAAAAAAATTCTCTATAAAATAATTTATCAATGCAAAAAAAATTATCCACTTTGAGGTGGACAGAAATTAAAAAAGAGGGGAGAAAAAAAAGACTCCATGCTGACCCATGGGACTATGTGACAATCTTTAAATGCCTTCTGTCTACTTTTTTTTATATTTCTGTCTAACTTTCATATTTTTGGTCCACCTCATCAATTTCTATTTATTTTTTATATTTTGTCTAACTTTCGTCTTTTTGTCCACCATCATCAATTCTATCTACTTTTTTATATTTATGTCCAACTTTCTAGCCTGAGGTGGACAGAAATATAACAAATATGCAAAAAAAATTATCTCTGTAAAAAACTTTATCAATACAAAAAAAAAAATTATCCACTTTGAGGCGAACAGAAACTGAAAAAGAGTTGATAAAAAAAATTCTCCATACCGGCCCACGCGTGACAAGTATTAAACACCCGTCACGCCGGTCGCTTAAATCAACTCAAATAAGGCATCTAAGAAAGAGCAATACGGACAATATGAGACTTTTTTTGGGGGACATAAAATCTTGATCAAGGGGCTTTATCACATCGTTTCTAACTGTAGGGATTTTTTAACAGAACATTTTTATTCCAGGGGAAGAAGAAAATTTTCTCTTTTTCTTTTTCCCTATTGAGCAATTTGCTGAGTTCTGCACATGGGGTGGGGATTTTGCAGGATGGCAGGCAAACGTGGAGTGGCAGGGGAGGGGGGACAGCCGGCAACGATGCCGCCGATGGTCGAAGAATCCATGAGTCGCTAGAAATTGGAGAATTGTTGTTAATTACCAACTGTCATTGTTATGGCCATGGCCATCAGTTCAACCTCAGTTGTGTGTTGATGACCTCTCTGTAGACTGCATTTTCCTGTAAAGTTGCTTGTCACTGTGTAACCAATAATGCAATGTTTGGCACTTTTGAGTGCTAGGATGCATTCAAATACCAGCAAGCATCACTGAGCAGTTGGATCGATGCCTTGAATTGGCTGAGGAGTGAGAAAATTTTTGCTTCTCTTTTTTTCTCTTCTTGCTTTAGCTGCGGGTGGAGAATGCACAAATTAAGTCTCTTGTGGACGTGTTTGACAGGTAAAGCTAAAGTCTTGAATCCTGTCATCACACCAACTCGAGTTGATTTCAAGTTAATTTCTAATACATTATCAAATTTCACTTGATCTCAATTGAGGGGCTGATTCAAGGAATTGGGGGAAGTGAGGAAGTGAGATGTGTCTTTTCTCATTTCTGTTGTTCATCCAAACACCAGAAAAGGAAAATGAAAAAAAGTTCTTTTCCTTTTCTATTTTCTCTTTAACGCAACCATTTCCTCACTTTCAGAGTGTTACAGTTAATTTTGTAGTCATGTAAATCTCATTTGTAATAAGTTGTAGCACAAAATAGTTAATTTTTTACTCATGTAAATCTTTCTTGCATTCTAATTACAGTCTAATTTTTATTTTTCTTAATTAATTTTTATCTTAATATTATTTTGAGGTCAACTTCGTGGTGAACTCATCTACTTTCATTTTCACATTACCCTCCAAACACCGAAAAAGACATATCATTTTTCAATCCACACTTTCCAACAACATCCAAACACCGAAAAACTTACTAACCAATTCTCAAGTTTTAAAGGGAACTATTACCACTTCCTTACTTCCATCCTTAACCAAACAGGCCCTGAGGGAGAGACGAAATCAAGTTTCTCAAAAATACCTGTTACAATAACAAAAAGTGACTCAGGACATCATCATGAGTTTTTTTTTTCAGGCTTTTGATAATCAAATAATTAACAGAAAAAAAAAAAAAAACAATGGGTCACTTCTTGTCCGACTTCAAATTTACTTTTTAGCCTAAATGGTGTCACTTCTTGTTTCAATTCGACACGCAATTGCTTTTGAGTGTTGACCTGTTCAAACGGTGTTCGCTCTGCGCCAACAAAATTGACCATCTTTTTTTTTTTTCCCTTTTCCTTTGCTTTCTTTGTTATTTAAAAAGGAATGACCGAAGCTATATTAAATGAAAAGCTGGTTTCTCAATTAATACATAACCCATCAACCTAGATGAGGAGGGAAAAGCTCACATAACCAGTCAATGTGGAGGTGCTGGTTCAGGCATATGCGATCAATTTTGTCTAGTAATATTGTTACTTTATGTTATATCAGTAAATTCAGGCTTCAATTTAGAGTCGGTTTTGTTATCATGATTGGTCGTAATTCGTAAGTCTTAATTAATAAAGTCTTTTATAATTGTAAACAAGTTACATGTATGTAAGTTTTATGATGTTTGGTTGGTAATATAAAGTTATAAGTGCGAAAGTGTATTGTATTTTACGGTGTTGGTTGTCATAATGTGTGTAAGTTGTAAATAGAGTTGACCACAAAATTAACTATTTGATGATTTAAAATTTTTAATGTTACAAATAAATATTAAAAATGATAAATATTAAAAAAATTAATATTAATATAAATAAATAATATAAATTTGCATGACCACAAAATTAACTGTAAGTGGGTTATAAGTGAGTGGTAATTGAGTTGCAAGTGAGTGATAGTTGAGTTGCGTAAGTCTTTTACGAATTACGGTCCAAATAAACATCGTAATTGTAATTGTGTTGTAAGTCATTTACAAATTACGATTTTTTATAACTTTACTTCTAAATAAATAGCCCCAAAGTCCAGTTCCACTTTCTCCACCAAGCGGAGGCTCCATAATTCATGTATAGTTTTATTAGAAAATTTTTATGATTTTTATAAGAAGAAAAAAGAATGGATGTGTTAATCAATTTTGATGGTATACTTATCAACAGGGGATGAAAAATGTAATTTAATATAACTTTCAAATTTATTTGTGTCATCTTATTAAATGTTAGAGTTATCAGTATCAAATTTTCAAATTTTAATGGGTGCCTTTATCACTTTTTTGGGTGCCAATATCTGCTCCTATGGTTTAGTTACATTTGAGAGAGGCCATATTATTATAATAAATACTTTTCTAATTTAACTTCTCGAATTTGAATCTAACTCAAAGAGTACAACTCCCAAGACCAAGCTTTTATATCTTGGCGTGCCTTCGAATAATGGAGCTCAACTTGAGTTTAAAAGTTAAAGTTAGAATGACATCAATCTAATCTTAAATTGTGAGTCCGCCTTTAGAATTTTAACAAGAAACTAGGAAATATATTAGTTGTTAGGATTAAATATAGTTAGGGAGCAAACAAATAATAATTTCATGATGGCGCATGATTGGCATATTGATGGGCAAACTTATGTTAGTTATTGATGTATACTTTATATTCTCTCTCGGTTTTTGGTAGCACTAACGAGTTTCATTGGAGATGCAATGAGGATGTTGTTTCTTTTCCATTAAATTTTATCATTCTTTTCTTAATTTCAGTAGGTGTTGAGTTGCTCATGTGTCATGTTTACGGAAAACCAAAGTACCATGGAAATGAAAGGAAAACTTGACACTGTCAAGGTTGTCGCAGAACAAGGTTTGTGTTCAGTTTACATCAAGTTCTCCCAAGTGCACCACATAAAATAAAGAAGTGAAAAATGATAAGTTGTGCGTGGTCACTTGTTTTAAGTGCACCGTGTAGATTTGTGCTAATGAGTTATGTCTCCAAGGAGGAATGTGATGCAAGCGTTTCGATACTTTATTAAAAATAAATTATAGTTCTCAATTTTGAAAATAAAAATAATGAATGAAAAGAATATGATTTGACTTGGAGAGCTTAGTTTAAAGGAAAAAAAAGGAATAAAAGAAAGTTTTAAGAGAGAATTGGGGTTTCGACGAAACAAGGAAAAACTAGAGCAAAGAAAGTGATTCTTTTTAGAAGGAGAAAGAATCTCGGCTCACTAGTCTACTACACCATTACGTACTTACCTTTTGAAAGAGTTGTCTCTCAATTGGATAATTGGTAATCGATATCCTTGAGTTTAAGAAGAGTTCAAGTAAAACAAATAAGATAAATTTTGAAAAATTCAGCTTCTTCTAAACACGAATTTTAAGTCTGAATGTTAAACCATCAAGCTAACAAGAATTAATAAAAAATGAGTTTTAAAAGTTATGTTTTTAAATAGATAGTTAAAATCCAATATCCTTCCTCATGTGTTTTCAAGAACACTCACTAATAGCAAGACTTGATTCAAAGCATTCATATGATTCAATTGTGATCTCAAAATCGATCAAAAAAAAAAAAGAGAAGAGGATCGAGATTAGTGAGCCAGAAAAACAATACTCATGACAGAACTTAAGCCAGAAGAAAGGAGAAGAGGAAACGAGTGTAGAATAACATTAACATACTAATGAAATGAGATGATGAAAAAGCAAGCTGAATCTTCCTTGATTGTCACTTCAATTGCAGATTATATACTCGTTTCCTCTCTCTTTTCTGGACTAAACTAGAAGAAAAAAAAGAAAATAAATGAATATTACAATATCAACAACCAATTAAAAAGAAGATCCTAACCATAAAAATAACAACCCTAAACCTAGTTCTCTTCTCACTGTCTTCTGCTCTGCTCTGGTGCTATATATATAAGAGGGGAGGAGTGGATAAAGCATGTGAAAAATAATGGCAAAATCCCTGACCCAACGGTTACGGATTTGCCATGAAAACGCGGCCAAAGCCGTGTTTACACGGCTGTACCTGAACTGTTGGATCAGTGCTTCGTTTGCGTGATCTTCCCTCTTCAGATATCTTCAGTTCTTCTAATAAGATTGCCTTTGGATCTCTTAATTTAGGCATATTCCTAATGATTTCTCTGAGCAAGAAAATCTTATCTTTGAAAATTCGAATTAATTGGACATATTGAGCTTTTTCTTGTCTTTTTCCATTATTTACAACCCGCACACCATTAGACAATTAAATAATTAAATAACAGAGTTTTAAAAAATAAATGTGGAAATATGACATATAATATGCAATACATGTTAATACCACGCTCCCACACCTATCTTTTGCTCGTCTTCAACCAAAAATTAAAAAGATTAAAAAATTATAAAGTCACTTTTACAGGTCACGCGACTGTGTCACGAACCGCTCCATCTTGGTACACTTGGGCTCATCTTGGGCTCATTGGGCTCATCCCATGTGGTAAAGTGGGCTAAGATATACCATGTAAAGAGAGATATTCTCTAGAAGATTCTCCTAAAGGGATATTTGATGAAAGATTTCTAAAGAGATACTCTCTAGAGGGATATTCCATGGAAGATTCCTAGAGGGATACTCTCTAGAAGGATATTCCATTGAAGATTCCTAGAGGATTCTAGAATAAGATATTTAAGGATGAATATAGGAGATCTTCTAGATATTTTAGAAGCTTCCAATTCTAGAGAATTCTTGTACAAGCCCTTACCTATAAATAGGGGCCAATGGTGTTCATTTGTAATCATCAAGGAAAGCAAGAGTAAGCAATACAAGTTTCCACTTCTTCTCCAATTGTTCTCTCTCTTGAGTGAGTGAGTGTGAGGGTTATGCTGACTTAGCTTCGCTTCTAAGGAGAAAGAGCGAGTTAAGTGCCGCACGGGTTCAAGTGGTTCGAAGTCAAAAGAATCCGCCCGTGATAGTTGGTATCAGAGCGTAGATTCGGGAGTGATAATGTCGAGCCCCGATCTTCATTCCGAGATGGGTGGAGTTATAGATCCAAAGGATGCCCCCAAGCCTCGTAGGGAGAAGTCCCGAGATGTCATGGTGACGCTGGAGGCACAGTTAGCTAAGATGGAGCTTACCGTGGCGGATAAGCTAGAGGCTTACGATGAGCGTATCGAGAAGTTAGAGTCTGTGGGAGACGAGCTTCAGGAGGAGATGCAGTCGGCCTTAAATTCCACTGTCGACATGTTGCAGCAAGGGAACACTTCCTTCAGGGAGGAGAACGTGGTTCTGCGGAAGCACGTGGAGGTGCTCTTGAAGGAGTTGGCCGAGCTTAAGGAGAGGATCGACTAACACGATGTCGCATTGGCAACTCGAGGTATGGTGTCACATCCTTTTATGGCTAAAGATGTGCCCAAGCCGAAGCCATACTAGGGGTCTCGAAATGCTCAGGAGATTGATAACTTCCTTTGGAGCATGGAAGTCTACTTCAATGCTGTCGGATTTCGAGACGATGCATCCAAGATTCAAGCTGTGCCTCTTTATCTTGAAGACATCGCTACGTTGTGGTGGCGTAGGCGATGTGAAGATATGAAGAAGGGCACATGCTCCATCAACACATGGGAAGAGTTCAAGGCGGATCTTAAGCGGCAGTTCTATCAGGAGAATGCCGAGGACGAGGCCCAAGGTAAACTCCGACGCCTTACCCAAAAAGGTTCCATTCGTGATTATGTCAAAGAATTTTCAGAACTACTGCTGGAGATCCCCGACATGGGCGAGAAAGACTCCCTATTCTCGTTCATGGATGACCTCTCTGGATGGGCCAGGATGGAATTACAAAGGCGAGGGGTCCAAACCCTTGCCCAAGCCATGCAAGTGGCCGAGTCTCTTATCGAGTTCAAGAAGATAGGAGATTCATCCAAACCAAAAGACAAGAGGGGAAAGCCTGCTAAAGGTGGGGGAGAAAAAGAGAAACCATCTAAGGAGTTCCCACCTAAGCTGGCATTTGAGAAGGGAAAGTTCCGCGGCAACACCAATGGAGGAGGCGATCGTCCGAAGAAGTTAGCATGCTACTTTTGCGGAGATCCCCACAAAGCCATGGACTGTCCCAAGAGGGCTAATCTCGCTGCTCTTGTCCAAAAGGAAGAAGAAAAGCAACCGGAGGAGACTAGGCTTCACTGACTTCGTCTCCTCAATGCGATCAAGGCAAAGGTAGATGAAAGGCCTCGAGGGGCAATGTTTGTCGAGACAACCATCTCTGGTAAGACCTTCAAGGCCCTTCTAAATACTGGAGCTTCTCATCTTCTTATTTCAAGTGATATTGCTAGCAAGTTGGGCCTTAAGATCTTTAAGGGAGGAGGCACCATTAAGGCCTTCAACTCTAGTCCCATTCCTATCGATGGCGTAGCTCACAAGGTGGATGTGAGCTGATTGGGGTACAACCTGCACACAAAATACGGAATTATAGAACTTAGAATGAAGATGTGCAAGTGCTCAATTCTTACCGCTATAGCAAGTGGCTATGCGGGTCGTGATCCACAAGGAGGGTTTTGCGATAGAAGCGTTTACAGTTTTATTGAAATCTTATGAACACAAAACGAGAGTTCTTCTCTGTTTTTAAGTTAAGAAAATGAAAAAAAGTTATGTTAAAGTTAAGAAGAAAGTGGTAGAATAGAAAGCGGAAAAAATCAAAAAATGAAAGAAGCGACTATGTACAAATGAGTTTGGGAAAGAAGAGTGAAAATGATTTGGAAGAGATATTGTTGGTGATTTAATTTATAGAAATAAAAGAAAAGAAATACAAATAATTACTCACCTTCTTTTCAACAAAAGCTTACCTTGAGTCTTCAGCGACGATTTTACCTTGAAGTGGAGGCATTCAGCGCATAGCCCATAAGATTAGAGTATTGGTCTCTTTCACATTACATCATCAAGACTACTTCAAGTATGAAATGATACAGAGAGACTCACAATTCCATCGTCATGAGCTATCGGTGGCACTCGCAAAGGCAAGGCTCTTTCGATGCTTTTAGACTCACTTGGAAGACAATTTGTACCAAAAGAAGAGTAAAGTAGAAAAGAAGAAGACGAAGAAAACTAAAAAGAAGTACATACAAAGAAAGAACAAAGATTCGATTTCATAACAATCAAAGAAAAGAAGAAAACCTTACACCATTGTCACTATAGCTCCAGCTTCATTCTTGTTCTTCGATGAAAGTCTGATCTCCTCTTATTTACATCAATGAAAATTACAATTACATGAAAAAGAAAAACAAAAACCTAAACTAAGAAATGGAAAACTAGTCTAAATCCTAACTCTGCATTGGCCGTCCATTTTCAGCGCTAGTACAGGCCTTTTATAGGCAAAAAACCCAATCTATAGGATCCCGGGGAGGTCGGGGGAGCAAACGCTCCCCTAACTCCCCAACAAAGCCGCGGAAACACGGCTTGGGCCGCGTCTCCGCGGCCAGGGTGTGGCCAGATGGCCACACCCTGTTGGTGGGTTTCTCTGGGAGTTTCTTTTGCCTTTATCTTCAGTTTGTTTCTTCGTTTGGGTCCAGGATTCTGACGAAATGGCCTTGGATTCTTGGCTTTAACCGATCGATCCTGAGAGGATTCTTCTCAACCGGTTTCAACATCTTGATTTTGCCCTGATTTAGTGAGTGCGAATTAATTCTGATTTAATTCAGAATTTTGGTGGGCTTTGGGCTCATTTCTCTTCAACTCCTTAAAGATTGGGCCTGCAAATAAATCAAACAATTAATTAGGACAATGCAGGCTTTTATTCTATAATAAGTATGGACATATGATATTAAATATGCAACATTAGCGACCAATCATGAGCATAGGGGAGTGACATGGCCAGGAGAACCTACAGTCGTGACCATGAACGACTTCGATGTGGTGCTTGGCTTAGAGTTTCTGGACAAAGTGAAGGCCGTGTTAGTTCCCTACACCAACACCATGTGCATCCTTGAGGGGAAGGCGTGCACAGTTCAGATCAAGCGGGAGAGCGTATCATTCAAAATGCTCTCGGCATTACAGATATCCAAGGGAGTTCGACGTCATGAGCCGACCTTTCTTGCTACCATTAAGGTGGAGGAAGGCTCAAAGGAAGGAGAGGACGTGCCCAAGGAGATCCGAGGCGTCTTGGAAGCCTACCAAGACATCATGCCCGCCAAGCTGCCAAGCAAGCTTCCACCTAGGAGAGAGGTGGACCAGAAAATTGAGCTCGAGTCCGGACCTCAACCTCCGGCCATGGGTCCTTATCGCATGGCGCCACTAGAGCTGGAAGAACTTCGAAAGCAGCTGAAGGAGTTGTTGGATGCCAGATATATTCGTCCGTCAAAGGCTCCCTATGGTGCACCAGTGCCCTTCCAGAAGAAGCATGATGGTTCGTTGCGGCTTTGCATCGACTACCGAGCGCAAAACAAGATCACGGTGAAAAATAAGTACCCTATTCCTCTGATAGCAGACTTGTTTGACAGGTTGGGTCAAGTAAGATACTTTACCAAGCTTGACTTACGCTCGGGGTATTATCAAGTGCGGATTGCAGAAGGAGATGAATCGAAGACCGCGTGTGTGACCAGGTACGGATCATACGAGTTCCTAGTTATGCCATTCGGTCTCACCAACGCACCGGCCACATTCTGCACTCTGATGAATAAGGCGTTGGAGCCCTTCTTGGACCATTTTGTGGTGGTCTACCTGGACGATATTGTGGTCTATAGCCAGATGATGGACGAGCATGTGGAGCACTTGAGGCAAGTGTTTCAAGCCCTCAGAAGCAACGAGCTATATGTGAAAAGGGAGAAGTGCTCGTTCACACAAGAGGAAGTATGTTCCTCGGCCACACCATTGGAAGAGGAAAGAATCAGATGGATCAAGCCAAGATCCAGGCTATATTGGAGTGGGAACCTCCCACCAAGGTGACGGACCTGCGATCTTTCCTTGGCTTAGTAAACTACTATCGGAGGTTCATCAAGAGCTATTCGGCGATGGCTGCTCCACTCACCGACTTGCTGAAGAAAAATCAGGCTTGGGATTAGAGTTCGAAGTGCCAGGGGGTGATCGAGGCTTTGAAGAGAGCTGTGATGGAGGAACCAGTTCTCGCACTACCCGACTCCAGCAAGCCATATGAAGTGCACACTGACGCGAGTGACTTCGCGATTGGAGGGGTATTGATGCAGGAAGGACACCCTGTGGCCTATGAGAGTCGGAAGCTCAACGATACCGAGAGGCGGTATACCATACAGGAGAAGGAGATGACAGCTGTGGTTCACTGTCTTCAAGTATGGAGACACTACCTACTTGGCTCGAGGTTCGTGGTAAAGACGGACAATGTCGCCACCAGCTACTTCCAAACCCAAAAGAAGTTGTTTCCCAAGCAGGCGCGATGGCAAGATTTCCTAGCCGAGTTCGACTATGTGCTCGAGTACAAGCCAGGAAGAATCAACTTAATAGCGGATGCACTAAGTTGAAAAGCTGAGTTCGCCGCTATACTGAGTCATCCTCAGAGTCCCTTACTCAATCGCATCAAAGAAGGCTTGGCTCAGGACCCTACAGCCAAGAATATGATGGAGTATGCTAAGGAGGGCAAGACTCGGAGGTTCTGGCTAGAAAGAAACCTGCTTTATACGAAGGGGAGGCGGTTGTATGTGCTACCGTTCGGGAACCTAAGGAGGGAGCTTCTCAAGGAGTGCTATGACTCACAGTGGGCGGGATATCCAGGTGTCCACCGTACCTTAGTTCTCACAGAAGAAAGTTATTATTGGCCTCGCATGAGGGATGATGTTGAGGCCTATGTGAAGACTTGTCTTGTGTGCCAACAAGACAAGACGGAGTAAAGGGTACCGGCCGGATTGCTAGAACCACTACCGATTCTAGAGCGACCTTTGGAAAGCATCTCCATGGACTTCATCATGGGCTTACCCAAGTCTGAGGGGTGCAATATTATTATGGTGGTGGTCGACCGGTTCTCAAAGTATGGCATCTTCATTCCAGCCCCAGCCAAGTGTCTAGCCGAGGTAGCAGCCCCACTATTCCTGAAGCATGTAGCGAAGTATTAGGGTTTGCCTAAGACGATCGTGAGTGATCGAGATGGCCGCTTCACAGGCAGGTTCTGGACGGAGCTCTTCAAGCTCATGAGGTCGGAGTTGAACTTATCCACTAGCTTCCACCCTCAGACAGATGGCCAGACAGAGCGGGTGAATGGCGTGTTGGAGGTCTACCTGAGGTACTATGTGAGTGCCAACCAGCAGGATTGGGCGAAGCTTCTGGACATAGCCCAATTCTCCTACAACCTACAGAGGAGTGAGTCTACCGGGAAGAGTCCGTTCGAGATCATCACTGGATAGCAGCCGCTCACTCCTAACTTCATTGCTATCGGCTATAAGGGAAGTAGCCCGACTGCCTATAAATTTGCTAAGGGATGGCAAGAGCTGAATGAGCTAGTGCGTTCGTGTCTAAGCAAGGCGGCCAAAAGGATGAAGAAGTGGGCAGATAAGAAGAGGAGACATATGGAGTATCAGGTTGGTGACCTAGTCCTTGTTAAGCTCTCTACTTTGGATCGGCATAAGGGACTACACAAGAGCTTGATAAGGAAGTATGAAGGCCCATTTCCTATTGAGAAAAGAGTGGGGAATGTAGCCTATAGGGTGTAACTCCCCCCAACAGTGAAGTATCATCCGGTCTTTCATGAGAGCATGTTAAAGCCTTACCATAAGGACGCGGAAGATCCGGATCATGGGAAATCCAGTCGAGCACCAGCAGGAATTCGCATGGAGTTCGACAAGGAAGCAGAAGAGATCATAGCGGACAGGACGGTTCGTGAAGCAAATAACCACCCGAGGTTGGAATACTTTATGAAGTGGAAGGGATTGCCAGATAGCGAGAGCAGTTGGGAACCGGCACGAGCTCTTTGGCAATTCGAGGACTTGATCGAGAAGTTCCATCAGGAGAAAACTCAGTGATGAGGGCATCGCTCGGATAGGTGGGGGAGAATGTCACGAGCCGCTCCATCTTGGTACACTTGGTCTCATCTTGGGCTCATTTGGGCTCATCCCATGTGGTAGAGTGGGCTAAGATATACTATGTAAAGAGAGATATTCTCTAGAAGATTCTCCTAGAGGGATATTCCATGGAAGATTCCTAGAGGGATACTCTCTAGAAGGATATTCCATAGAAGATTCCTAGAGGATTCTAGAATAAGATATTTAAGGATGAATATAGGGGATCTTCTAGATATTCTAGAAGCTTCCAATTCTAGAGAATTCTTGTACAAGCCCTTACCTATAAATAGGGGCCAATGGTGTTCATTTGTAATCATCAAGGAAAGCAAGAGTAAGCAATACAAGCTTCCACTTCTTCTCCAATTGTTCTCTCGCTTGAGTGAGTGAGTGTGAGGGTTAGGCTGACTTAGCTTCGCTTCTAAGGAGAAAGAGCGAGTTAAGTGCAACACGGGTTCGAGTGGTTCGAAGTCAGAAGAATCTGCCCGTGACAACTGCACTGAGCATGTGCAGCAATCTTTTAAACCTCTAGGTTTTTCCTGAAAGAGGAGTTATAGTCTTTTGAGAGTTTTCGGTGAATTGCACCATAAAATCCAAGTAAAATAAAAAATGTTAGTGATTTTTAAAAATTTCTTTTTAAAAGAGAGAGATATTTGGAAAACTTTTGCAAAAACTTAAGTGATGTATAAGTCATAAGTTCACCAGGTATTTGTTTCTAAACTTTTCTTGATGCAAAAAGTTATAATCATTAAAGATAAGAATTCAAACTATATTTCTCGCTCAATTTATTATTTTACTCTAAATCATATGCACTTTGTGATCGTGAATATTTTACTCGGGATTCTTCAACTCCAACTCTTCTATCTTATTATTCTTATTAAGGAGATATTATTCCTTAGTTTTATTAGGCTTTTTTAATTCACCGATGTAACGAGCCTTTAGCCGGTGACTTCCAAACCGAATGGTTTTAGGGTGCCAGATGAAGAAACACCCCTTGGACTTAAGGGCTCAAGTAAATAAGGTGAAAAAACTAAGGAGTTTATTGGCGATACTAACACTTTTAGGCGTCAATATTTATGCTTTATAAAGCACAACTACCTAGCTTAATCAGAAGATTTATATATATATATATATATATATATCTTTTGAAAAGCACAAGAGTCTTTGTTCTAAATCCTAAGTGTGTAAGTGTGTGTATAAAGTGTATATTTCATCAAGGTAATATTGGCCCAAAGGTACAATCACTCTCTGTTTTGATGATTTTTCACTCTTACACACACACATATACATATATATACATATATACATATACATATACACACACACACACACGCACGCATACATTTATATATATGATAACTAACAAAACTTTTAAGTGTTTATATGTTTCAAGTTCTCAAAGGGATGGATTGATCCTCATCCACAACTCAAGATTGAAGTTGGAGATATATCCATTTATGTGAAGATATATATTGTATAGACTAATAGTCTAATCTTTGTAAGTATTAGTTTGTAAATGTTTAGTGTAGGAAAATAAGCTCAAAGGATTTACACACACACACACATGCTTGCCTTTTTCAGGACCATCTCCTCTCAATCCTCTTTTAACGTATCTGTAGGTTTTACTGACTTTTCCTACAAGGTCTTATGAAGACTCTGTTGTACTAACAACCCTCGTTTGCCATAAACTGAAGTTTTCTTTGCCATTGAATTTCTAAACCTCGAACTTGCTCGTAGAAATTCCAATCTTTGACGTATTGCCTTATCGTCAAGTAAGCACTGATACCAATTGTTATGACACGACAGCTGTAATACTAATTGTTGACACCAACAGTTCAGACCAACAATCGAGTTACGATAATAACTGTTGTGCATGCCCAAATTTGAGATCGACATTGCAAAACCATGACAATATATAATACTTGTAAAAGAAAACTATTGTAAAATAAACTAGCATTATCAAGACAAAAAAGGTAGAAAATAACATTAGAATTTAATATGGTTCGACCCAAACTTGGCTTACGTCTACGGAGAGAGAACTTGAGATTAAACTTGGTACAAAAGATCTAACATTCTTCTTGATTCCTATAAGGCTATTCACCTTCCCTTGAATCTCACAAGATTACAAGAGTATACCTTCTCTTTATGCACCGTCTTTTCTCTCTTTCTTGGGTTCTGTCATGCCCCGCTTCCCAAAATACGTGAAAATGGAGTCGTGATGAGAGTCGACGACGTATATACGTGAGGAAAATATCCCATGTATACACGCTAAGCCTAAAGTAACCTGAACAAGGTATAAATCTAAATCCTAATAACCAACGATCATTGCAATAATACATATAATGACTACACGTGGTCTCAGATGAAATAAGGAATAGAATAAAAGCTAAGTATGATATACAAGAATCAAAGAATAATAGCAGGAATAAAGAAAGCCAAGAATACCAGAATCAAAAAGAGAGAAACTCTAGCTCCTCACGAAGCATATGAGCTCAACGAACACCTGAAGAATAAGAAGGTGTCCAAAAATTCTGGACATGCGAATCTAGGATCGTCAGAAGCGACCTAATGAGTGTATAAGAAAAAGGGAAGTGCTCGTGCATATAAACAGTGTGTACAATAACAACATGACAAACTGAAAATAAAAGATAATTGAATATTCAATATCATGAACATAAAATAATAAAGTCAGTCAGTACAAAATCAGATGTCCAAATCAGGTCATGTGTACAGTTAGGTGTCTATCGTGGTTTATATATATGTACAGTCAGGTGATTACAGTTAGTCATAATACATTATAAACAGTTCATTATTATTTATCATGTCAGCGAACACCAATTGCCACATGCAGTAGACGCATCCCATACTACGCCTATCACACGTGTCAATCAGGGTCTAAGTTATTGAAATTAATAGAAGAGATATTGTCCATACTTTAGGTGGGTTCCGTACATACCCGGAACCACAGCCCAATCACCTGGCGCTGAACCAGGTCCTACCACTAGGTAGTTAATAATAATAACAATATGAACAATACGGGATGTCAGTCATCCCCTGGAACCCTACTGTGGAACCGTATCTCGGCTGTGCAACCTGTATCCTAGGTCCACCCAAAATACAGACGTTGTCTCCTCTATCAATTTCCCCAATGCTGATGTAAGTTGTCTATTTTATTATTTAGAACAATCAATATCCATGTTATTTCGATTACTGAGACGATATGGTGAAGGTAACAATATCAATGATGTAATAATAACAATGTGGACAATATTACCGTATAAATAGTAGAACAATGAAACAATATATGTGTTACGGTTTGACAATATTTTTTCAGTAACTTTCAATAACATGAATACAATAACAAGCCCAGATACTGTTCAATAGATAGTCTCATCTAGAACTGATTCTTTACAGTACAGTCCTTTCTAAAATCAATCAAAATCTCATCCATCTGTACGGAATAAATATCAGTAACTGTCCATCAACTCATAGTCTCAATAACAATCACTGTAAATATCAAACATTAATTCATGTCAAAGACAGTAACGACAAGTCCAATAAATTAATAATCAATTCTCTCATTCTATCAATCAACTCTAATCCTACCAATAACTGAGATCAAATAATAACTGCTCTCAAACTCTGATCCTCAAGTCATCGATATATCTAAATCTCAATAACTGAAATACTACGTGAGTTCTGATACATCTAATCAAATCCCTACATTCTAATTCAATCAAGATTATCACACACTCTCACTCTATCAAGGTAAATAACAAGATCCCAAAACTCAAGTAACATATCAAGTATATATATCTAAAAAATTTACCAGGTCAGGTCAACCCAATCAACGTCTATTCCACTAGCAATATGGAATCTAAGATGTCTCTACATCTGATAATTAATCATCAACAGGATCATCAATACTCTAACAATATAATTAGAGGTAAAATCAAAAAATACTCACAACTATAAATCCAACTAAATCAATCACATCAGGACACTAATCAAGATTCAATAAAAGCGTGTAAATCGCAGATCAACTCTAACTCTGAATAAGTCCATGTACCGATCTAAGTATTAAGAATTCTAATCCTTTAATAAAATAAGATCACATCTGATATGTCCTCAAATACCCGAATAAATTCTATCCTGAATTATCACCGAATAAAGGAATATCAAGCCTGATAATTATTCAGATAAAACATAAATCTTAAATCACAATTACGAACCAATCCAACACAAAATCAATCTAACATGCAGTCCAAGTTCTTGTACAATTAGTCCGAGTCCAAAACGATAATCATCTTTACATGAAAGGATATAAGTCTAATATCCAATATCAAAATATAATATTCATATACATCTAATACTCAAATATAAACTAATCCAGCCAATCAATAGGTCGAATCCAGCCACAGTCTAAGGTATTCCATTACTAGGCTTAAGTCGACAGCGATAAACTACTTACACATGAAATGGCACTGATACAAGCTCATATCAACTAAATAAATAAGATGAACAATCATTGATATCTTATGAAGTGATACAAGTGGTAATACTGGTAAAATATCTGAGACAGTTACATGACATGATAAAAATAAAACACAAGTATTTATTGACAATGGTAAATAAAGAAATGAGATAAAAGCAAACATTCGCATGAAATGACGCGGTTTTGGATCCGAATCGCTGTCTAATCTTCACTGCATGAATCAGTACGGACCTCCGAATCATTCCATGGGTCAGTTTTTCAATCGTCTGTATATCGAGTCCATAACGAGCACAACTTTGAATCTCCTGTAACAGATCTGGATCTCAACAAATGGGTCCGAAACGCTGCAACACGTAACAAAACACATGAACTCACCCAAACATACACCCATACACGTACACACACCACACAAAATACACACGTATAAACGAGTACACATACATACATCCACACTTAAGCAAACATGTAAGTCCCTGCTGTTAACTATACACACATGCACATATACTTCTATATATACATTCCCACACACTTATTCACACAACACATACTCATGCACACGCATGGACACACACATGCACAGATCAACACCCATGCACATTCTAATACACATACATATTAAACACACTCACCCATATTAATTCACACAACTCATAAATAATTAAAAGAAAGAGAGAAGAAGGGACACTGACGGCAAGGGAAGAGTGTGGCCGCGGGGTTGCTCACTGGTAGAGGGGAAGGCCGCGGAGGGTGTCGATGGCTCGTCGGAGTGCCCATGGAGAAGATCGGGATGCTGCAGAGTTGATCGAGCAATCGGGGGTGGCCACGATAGAAGATGTGGCAGCACATCATTGTCCTTCACTTCAAGAGACTCGAAAAAAAAGCCTACACCTAACACAAGAACCACTGCCCAACTTGGAAATGGGAGGGCAAACATAGAGTGCCCATGCGCCCGAATCCAGCTACACGGACCAGCATTCACGCCACATTAAAGCCTCACTCAATTACAAGCTCACGCTACAGAGCTCGGCAAGGCGCTCGAGGAAGGCGCTGGACTATGCACAGGGGTTGTGCATGGGCTGTTATCCACCCATTCACGGAGGAGGTTGGAGGGGCTGCCATGACAGCTGGCCAGTAGTCTGGCCTGCAACAAATCTTGGTTGCCAGAGAGGATCAACGGCTAGGGTCTGCGCACAGAAGGGTGCCCTGGGGAGGTACGCGCACCAGGGAAGGGGCAGGGGGTGTTTGCCGAGGCTCACCGCGGGTAGGTTCCAGCATCGCCCACGGTGGAGTGTTGTGGCCTTGTTGGGGGTGGTGATTGACGGTGCATGTTAGGGGAAAACGATGGTGGGTTGCAATGGGAGATGTCATAGATGGAGGGGAGTTGCCGCAAGGGCAAGGGGGTGTTGGCGCTGAGGCGCTGGCAAGGTGCAGGTTGAAAGGAGATAAGGGAGGTGGATGCGGTGATGGCTGAGGAGGGTGTCTTGGGGTAGTGGAGGCAGCATGGATGAAGAAGGAGATGGGAAGATTAGGAAGTCGGCTGCATTTGGAAGACAAAGGTGATTAGGGTTAATGATAAGATAAGATCTGTTAGTTAGGATTTGGGGTTAGAATTATATTTGGGTGGTTATGATTTAGATTAAGGAGATAAGATGGATCATATTTAGGGGATGATAATGGGCATAGGATTTGATACTAATGGGTATGGGTGGAGATGAAACTAAAATAAAACAATAATCTTAATAATATTATTAATAACAAAATATATAATAGTAATATTAGTAATAATAATAACAACAACTAATGGTATTTAATAATAACAACAATCAAAATTAACAATAATATTAATCATAATAATAATAATTTACAATAATAACAACTAATAATACCAATAATGATAATACTACATTAAGAATGATAATAAGAATAATAACACTAATAATAATAGTAACAATAATAATCTTAATGAAATAATAATAGTAATAATTACTACTGATAATAATAATTCATAATAATAATAATGATAGTAATAAAAATTAGTAACTAAAAAATGTTGGTAGAAAATATTGATAATAATATATAAAACTAAATTAACATTTATTATCTCAAAATAATTTTGAATATTTAATAATAATAAGAATCATGAATCAAGTTAATAAAATAAAAGTATATCAAAAATTAATAAATACGTAAAAAAATAAAAATACAGTATTTTAAATTAGAAATATTAGAGGTTCCTTTTCACCTTTTGTATTACAATGTACTAGGTTACAATCCTTATTTATAGAGTTTTACAATAAAATCCTATTCAAACTATGATATGATCTTAGCCATCGGATCCTCTAAGGACTTGATCAATCATTACAGTAGTTGATTTTTTTGATCTAGAAGAATTCTAAACCCTTTAAACTTTAAAAATAAATCTCCATTGAATATGAACTGATTCCTATTCGAACTCCATCTGAAAAGGAAACTTGGACGCGTCTGAACAGAAAATTGAAATTCACTTCTAGTCTTAGGATGTTGATAGACAAGAAATGGTTGTCGACATGCCATAGTACTTGTCAAAAATCTGAGATCTCTTTCCTCTCTGTTGCGTGCTATCTACAGGGCCTACGACAGCCTACTGTGTGCGGTCGACAGCCCTATCAACTGCCACATAGTTTTTGCGATCTGCTTCTTTTGCAGAGTTCTTTTTTGATCCAATTCGATTTGATCTTCGATCATCATCTCTACTTGAAAATAAGAAAAATTTTCAACAATTACAAGACAGTTGTCAGAACTTACCCTGCCGCACCAAGGATGCCCGCCGATACCAGGAGGCCAAACTCCTCTCTCGCCCTCATGTCCAGGCCGAGAGCTCCTGGCTATTCCCTTCGTTCCCTGTCGCATCTTCCTCCGCCTACAGCCGTCACAACTATGCTAATGGTCATCAACAAGTCTCTTTTGTCTACCTTATTCTGTTTGCTGTCGCCCCTATTGGTCGACTGCAGGCCAGCACGCCACCACTCTTCCCTGCTGTTGTTGTTCTTTTCTATTGGCTGCAGCGCAACCAACACCACCTGCTGGTCCTCTTGTGCAAACCATCGAGCCACTAAGTCTCGGCCTTCTTCTCCATTTACGACTGCTATTGTATGATGATAGCTACACAGACCACTGATTCCTTCCCCTGCTGCCTCGGAACTTGGCTGACTGGTCTTCGATGATCCTATAGCAACAGAGAACAACAACAATATCAACAACAAATCAATATCCAGTCAAGAAACACTGGAACATCAACAAGCACCAGTTCATCCATAACATGTGCAGTTACAAGATCAGTAAGACACAACCAGATCTACAAAGTAACAGTTTACCTAAGGATGTAGCTTCTCAGTGGGTAAATTCTATTTAACTATCAGTTGTTAATTGTACTTTATTGTAATTTATTATCTAAATTATTATCAAGATTTTGTTTTCACTTTAACTGTGAGTTGTGTGTTCTGCTTCGTGCTTGTTAATCTACTGATTCTAATATTAGAAATTGAACTATTCAATTAATTGAGTATTGTATTGAATTGTTTGAGACTAGAATTATCTAGACCCTACAATTGCAAATGATTGTTAAATCCATCGTGTCATTTTTAGTTTTAATTAATTTCCTACCGAAGATCATTTAATTTGGTAAAACTTTACGATTTCAAGTTTATCACAGATATTCACTTCAAACTTATCACTGATATTCACACCACAGGGTTTTCCGTTTCACATCATTGCCTTTTTTATTTTTCCTTTCCTTGTTATCTATTGGTAATGGTTTATTTACATTCAAAAAGTCTTCCGTAGGTCAAATTAAAGTCATGGGTTTAAGCACACTCATCAATACCTAAGTTAAGTTTAGTAGAAATGGATCCGGCTAAAAATAGGTGCAAGAGGTATTTTGAAATAGATAAGGGAGAATTAATCCATTTAAGAGAATTAACAATTATATCAAATTTAAAGTCTATTATAGTACCTAAATCATAAAGAAATATGAGTTAACCGGTCAACCGATGAGTTGATCTTTACCGACTATAATTACTATAAATAAGAGGTCGATGTAGGAGAAAGGAGCAAGATGGAATTTGAAAATTCATGGACTATCATTTCTCTTTGTTCTAACTATCATTGGGCTATAGAGTGATTATCTTTCATTTAACTATATTGTTACTTTCTTTAGTATAGTACTTGTCTATTATAGTCATTTATCTGCTTCTAATGCACATTCATATTATTTTTACTGCAGTTCCCATATCTACATCATTTGTGTACCTGCAATTCTTTGTGTGCATTTTTCATTCGTCTATATTATGTGTTTAATAATCATTTTGTAAGAATAGATCAGATAAAGTAAGGTTGAAGCGGTGAAAAAAGTATATATGCACTTTGGATGATAGAGAACGAATACTAATAGCAGGGCGAAAACAGTTTCTGGCATACTTCATGAGATTTTTTGTTGTAATGGGAGTTATATTTCTGTTTCATGGAGAAAGTTGATTGAGCAAGATTTACGTCATGGAGAATCAGAGTGAATTCTGACCGGTCTTCTATGGCTGATGCTCTATTGACCTCGAATGGCTGAATGTATTCTACAGTCATGATAGGGGAGTTTCTAAAGGAGATTAAGTTCCAAATTAGATAATATAGTGAAGATTGTAAGAACACAGAATGTTGACATCTAATGCAATTTAATAATAACCACCCTTCGCAAATTGATAAGAGTGATGAAGCCTTCTGATGCCAACATAATGAACATGAAACGTCAAATTGAAACAAGTAACCTGGTTGTTACAAAGAAAGTGGGAGAATCTTTTCCGACATTACAGTTTATGTAACGCCCCGATCCTGCGGGTACGGAGATGTTACTGCAACGTATACACACAGGTCCGAAATACCCTCATGTATATACGCTAAGCATCAGTACAGGCAAGAATCAGAGTACGGAAGCAAGTGGTGCATTATACATTCCAACACATGAGTACAATTACAAAGTTATCACCAGAGGTGATCCAATATTACATGAATATTACATCACTGATATGCGCAATTGCGAGATTACAAAGATATGTACATGTATAAGCATGAACAGTACAAAAGGCACTCACGAGTTTACAAAAGAAAACTCGAGAGGTGCACAAGGGGCCTGGAAGAATAGAGCTCTGGGCGGTCTGCTGGAGATCCACGCTACCGCTGCGCCACTCTGATCAGCAACAGGGAGAATCCACGCGCTTCAAGCTCTAAGACCTGGACATGAGGATCCAGAGGAGTCAGAACTCCCCAGGCGAGTGGTGAGGCAAAAGCCAAATGGCGTGCAAGGATAAGCACATGTGTATCGATAAAATCGAATCATAAATAAGCATTGAAAACCGTGTCGTGAGCATAAGCATGTATAGGCAGGTAGATATATAACAAGTGATATCAAGCAGGAAGTACTCATGGCATGGTAAGATAGGAGCAGTAGACTGATGGAATGGAACATGGGTAATAATACAGAGTATGAGTAGCTAATATGATAATAATCATAAAACCAAAAATCCGATGTAAAATCCGATGAAAGCATTCGTGGCAAATCACACAACGGTCATAACAGGAGTACATAACAGGCATAACATGAATCATAACAAGCATAACGGGAGTTCATAACAGGCATAACAGGATACATAGTTGGCATCTTTTATTATTATTACTCGTCTGACCCATATATCTAGGTATGTGTCCTGGTGTACATCCCAACACACATACATCCATATATAAGCAAGCCGAGGGTCGTTACTGGAAGCTGATGAAGAACTGATAGCTCATACTTATAGTAGTTCCCGTCTGCCCGGGACACAGCCATTTGGGGGCCTGAAATCCCCCTAACACGCATCTTCTGGGGGCCTGAAATCCCCCTAACACGAATTGTCAGTTTTGGTATTCCACTACTATAAGCAAGGCACCATACCGGCATTCATCACTTCCTCCCATTCCCCGTGCAAGTTATCCTTTGTAAAGAGTAGGAACATAACTGGTCATAACAAGAGATCAGGTACAGGCAGGAGATGGCCCTACAGATTCAAGAGGTGGCCCCCACAGATTCAAGAGGTGGCCCCCACCACGTGTGTGGTGTGGCACTTTGTTCCATGTGGCACTTTGCTCTGAGGGGAATGGATTCTAGAGGTGGCCCCCACAGATTCAAGAGGTGGCCCCCACCACTTGTGTGGTGTGGCACTTTACTCCGTGTGGCACTTAGTTCCATTTAGGATCCGCCGGGAACTGGTGGTATAACATGAGTCAGTGTCAAGTAGTAGCATGACGGGTATCAGATGTTAACACATCATTTGTCAGGTGATACAAACAGGTGTTAATTAGTAGCATGTAAATGACAAGCATGAAGCAATGGTATGGCAAGTATTAACATATCAGGAAATACATGGCATGATGATAGAGTAGTAGCTGAGCATAACCAAGCGGAGCTAAGCGAGCTGGAAGTACAGACAGCAAATAGTATTTAACATTGGAGCGTCTGGCAAGGTTACCGGGACAACTCGCTTAAAGTGCAAGTAAGAAATCTGGCAGCATCCCGCCTAGACGAATCTAGTGGTAAAGTGCTGAGCGCTGATCATGATAACCAGGCGGAGCTGAGAGACCTGACGGTCCCAATCACTTCCTTTCGAGATAGTGAGAGACCGGAGGCTGAAGGACGGAGAGACCTGACGATCCAATCACTTCCCTTTCGAGATAGTGAGAGACCGGAGGCTGAAGGGTCCGGAGGTCAAGTACGTTCGGGGTTTAAGCGCACTCTCGGTGGCTACTAGCCATCCCAGGAGTGGGCAGAAACCCAGAGTCCAACGACCACGAAGGGTCGGCCACGCATGGTATAAAGCAGTAAAATACAACATAGGCATGGTATATGTACAAGAATTAAACTACCCTAATACAAGCATTCGTACAGAGCAATACATGTCCAGTCATTGGCACTCGGCCATACACAAATACAGGGACTCAGCCCAATACATAATACATGAAAACATGGAATAAAATACATGTCGACCCGACAAAGCGGGGAAACCCAAATGGAGGCGAGAGCGAGGACACTCGCCTAAATCTCTGGAATAGCTGAAAACTCTGAAATCCATGAAACTCGCGTACGCGCCATAAATATAATAAGTGAAGAGGAGAGAAAGAGTTAGAGAGAGAAAGAGAGAGGAAAACTAGAGAGAAGTATATGGAAGGAGAGAGTGCACAGGGAGACACGGGTTTTGAGAGTGAAACGCGGGAGTCGCAGACGCGGGAGTCACAGACGCGGGAATCGCGTCGCAAAGGTGCCACAAACGCGGGGTTCGAGACCCGCGTTCAAGTCAGGACACGAGAAGAACGCGGACGCGGTCATGGGTTCCGCGTCACGTTAGCATGAGAAGAACATAGACGTGGGCATTAGCTCCGCGTCGTGCAGACATGAAAGGGACACAGACGCAGGCATGGACTCCGCGTTGCGTCGGTAAAAGAACGCGAAGGCCGCGTTTAAACAGATGCCAAGAACGCGAAGATCCGCGTTAAGGCGTTGCCTGGACGCGGGGGTGAGAGGAAGAGAGGATGGGAAAGGTGATTTCGGGGTGGTGGTGTTAAGATAGAAGGTGGTGGTGATGTTTAGTGTTGTCGTTTACAATTGTCACCGGAATAATCGTGAACGATTACCGGAATAATCATCGGTTGCAATTGTCACCGGAATGATTACCGGAATAATCGTGAACGATTACCGGAAAAATCATCGGAGATATTGCCGACGGAATAGAGCTCGGCCCCAATCCAAAGGAGGTGGCCGGCCCTTGAGAAGATGATGGGGTGGTGGTTTTGTGGAGAGGTTTTGATGGTGGTGGTATTTTTGGAGAAGGTAAAGGAGAGGTGAAGGCTTTGGTGGAGTTGTTGAAGTTGTGGTGCTTTAAATGGAGATGGAGGAGGAAGAAGATGAAGGTAAGGAGTTGGAGAAGTTGTAGTGGTTTATGGTGGAGATGAAGGAGGAGTTGGTGGTGGTTAAGGTTTTGGTGAAGAGAAAAATGAAGTGGAAAGAAGAAGGAAACGGTTTATATAGGAATTGGATTTGTGAAGGTAATGTAAAAAGTGTTTAGAGAGGGGTTTTTTTTGTAAAATGGAGGGGTTAGGTGGCTCTTTGGCCGGCCATGGTGATGGGAGAGGAGTTTGAGATATTTTGGAGAAGATATTTTTGGAGGAAAGGAGATATTTTTGGAGGAAAGGAGATATTTTTGGAGGAAGAATGTAGAAGATAATGGAAGAATGGAGAAGTTTGGAGAATTTGGTGGAAGGAAAAGGAAGGAAAGAAAATGGAAAAAGGAAAATAAAATGAAAAGAGGAAGATATTTTCTTGAAAGAAAAAGTAAAAATAATTAGAGTAGCGGATTCCCGGGATTCGGTTGCGGATGCGGAAAACTTTCGGAAAAATACCGAAATCGTCCGAAAATCAAGTATCTCAGAACGACCCGCAAAAATTCTCAAAAATCAAGAATATTATTCTAAGAATCATGGTGAAATCCATTTCAAGAAATTATTTATAGTTTTTAAATTAAAAATCTTGGAATCGGCCGCCAATATTGGTCGACACCAAATCTGGCAGAAATCTGATAAATTCTGAAAATTCTCAAAAATGAATTAAGATAGTAAATATTATTCTAAGCAAATATGAGAAAGCGGTTTCTCAAAATTTGACTCCATTTGTAAATTAAAAATTCAGGAATCGGTCAGCGGTGCTGGTCGACACCGGTTTTGAAGATTTTCAATTTAATTTAGGAAAATTTCAGAAAATCATAGAAAATCTAAAATATTGGAAAATGATGTTTGAAACTGAAATCGGTCAAATCTGAATACCGAAAAGACCAAATTGAGAAAGTCACTAGGATCGGGTTCCTGGTTCAGAGAAGAGCAGACTCTGAGTCTACGAATCCGGATCCAAGACAAAACGATCATATAAATAATTCATAATACAAAATAAATACAGGAAGTAAATCGAAAAATACGATCGAAAAATCTGAATACGCAACTAAGTACGTATTCCGGGAGCGGGGTGTTACAGTTTATATATCGACGACAGTTTCAATGTTGTTCCTTACCACGCTTTCTGCTTACCTGGCAATAACGACCTCAATATTGTATGGGCCGATAAACTGCCCAAATGTTCCTAATTATTTCTACATCAAATGGGATCGAGCTGAATTTGGTTCCATCATTGTCCATATGGCTTGGTCAACAACATACGCCTATAGGAGTTAAGTCATAAATATGTTGAACAATATCACAATTAAATTCAACCAACTCTTAGTAGACCGCATTGACTTACCCTGTCTACAATAACCTCTTAAACTATTATGGAAAAGGGGGTTATAGGAACCCTTATCCCGAATGGTATGATAAGAGTTTCAAGTTTCAAAAGGTTCAAAGTACCTAACTTCCCTCCTTAATTTATCTGAAGAAGACAAGATACTGATTATGGAAACACATCACACTCTTTATAACACAGTGCAAAGAGGCAACAACAGAAGTGTTGGTCCCTAAGAGAATAGGGATAAAACTAAATATCTGTCCAATTAAAATAATTACAATAATTTGCTAGGAGAATCAAAACTTTACTGGCATAGAGTAGGATAAGATGCTTGCAATATTAGTTAAACTTAGAAAATTTCAAGTAAACAGTAGCAGTAGTATAATTGGTAGGATCAAAAATTTGCTGGGATAATGTTAGATAATCTGCTAGAAGGATCAGTATACTTAGAGATATTTTATCAAAAGCAGCAATAATAGTGTAATTACAGTAATAACAAATAAATAGTGAGAGAAAGAAAACAAAGATTTAGGGTGGCTCAGGAAATTCCCTTATATCCATCACCTAGAGGCCTCCGTTGACACTTCAAAAAGGTAGAACTCTCTGTAGCTCTCAAGATGGTCTGTACAATGTCTAACTCTGTCGACACTTCTAAAAGACAAGTCGTAAGCAATCGAACAGACCGTCCAAGCTCAGCTAAAATGTCTAACTTAGCCAAAATGGCTAGCTCTGCATGGAGCTTTAGCCCTGCAGCGGACTAGCTCCACATGGAGCTTTAGCCCCACTGCGGTCTATCTCCGCATGGAGTATTTGGAGTTTCAAGACTGGGTCATTTTTGATCGATTCAAATCTCCAAGCGAGATTAGTTTGCTAACCCCACTACTTTAGTGGAGTTAATGCCACTTAAAGTGGACAGTGACACTCCATTTTCTCCCCATTAAGTGGAGATAATTAAGAGGGTTGTATCCCTCGTAAAAAAGCCAGAATGGTTGTAGTAAGCTCATGCAGAGCCTTCATAGCTTCACATGAAGCTTTCTAGGTTCGCACAAAGCCTGCATTAGCCTCACTTGCAAACCTATGAAGACTATTTTCAGTCTTTTGCTGATTTCTAGGGGTGGTTACACCCCTATATGACCTATAAATAGCCAATTTTGAGGCTAAGCAAAAGACTTTTCATAGGGGAGAAGGACTCTTGGCTGAAATTTTAAGAGAGTAATCATCTTAAGATAACTATTCTCCACCTTCCAAGAATTTAGAGATTTATCTCTCTAATCCTTTAAGGAGAACTCAGGATGCTAATATATAATCTTCCACTCTCAAGAAATTTTAGAAACTAGGCGAGAAAGAATTCCCATGTAGTAGATCTCAAAACTCGATTGCTCGTGTGGTCAAAGGGATAAAGTTGTCACACGCTGACCTGTCTCATATTGACACACTTTCTCAGAATCTCAAGAGGATAATACTTGTAATTTTCTCTTTATTACTTGTAATTTCTCTTCAAATTTTTGTAAGTTCCCCCCTAAATTTTCAAAAGAAAATAAGATGACGACTTCACTAGGGAATAGTTCCTCTACCAATAAGAAAATGGTGTCGTAATGTGACAATCAGACTCTCGAGTCTACTATTGACACATTGGTCATTTAATTTGACCAAGAGAAGTTTGAGAAACTTCTCTCTATGGGCGGCACAAGCCCACTTAACGTGTGCAAGCACAGCAAGATCTCATTAGCCAAAGCTCCTTTGGCCGCTTCTTGGAAGCCAATCTCTGTTTAGACTAACAAGGCTCTTTGCAAGCCTATCTTAGTCTCTAGCGAGGCTAAACATATCCAAGTGAGTTTACTATAGTCTCCAAAGAGACTAAAATGGCTCTGCACAAGCCTATCTTAGTTTCTTGTGAAGCTAAAAAGTATTTGTGTGAGCCTAATACAACCTTTGTTAAGGCTAGTTGGACCACTAAAAAGTCCAACTTAGCCTCATGCAAGGTTAGAAATGACTCTCTTCTCCCAGCTTTTAGCGAAACTACCTTAGTCTCTGGCTGCGAGACATCTCAGCTCTTCACAAAACTAAGCCTTGCTTTTCCCGTGAGGCTAAAGTAAAAGCACCACTTGGTGCTAGCTCTACACATTCGTTCAGCGAGGCTAGTTTAGTTTCGCTAAAATCAGAAGCGCTGCTGAGCAGTGCTAAGGTAGCTTCCAAGGGCGAAGCTAAAGCACTAAGTGCTAAGATAACTTCGCCAAGCATTAAGTCACGTGACAAAGCTATTTTAGCTTCACCTATGACTAAAAAGAAAGCCTTTAAGGCTAAGTTCAAGGCTTCTCAGCCTAAGAGGGCTAACCTTTGGTCTCCCCGAGTCTCCATGTTGAATCAGTTGGGTCTGGTTAATACAGACTTGAGAGACTATTTGAGTAACAAGCGAAAACTCCGCTCTGAGAAACTAATTCATATTTTGTCACCCAGTGCGGACATACAGAATGTCAACTAGTCGCAATGCATTTTGTCCACTGTTGTTTGGGGTCATTCTCCACTATATCTCCTCCAAATTACCAATCAATTTTTAACTGATTATCGGTCCAACCTTACACAAGTCTCAGAAGAAGAAGATGACAAAGGTATCACACCTTGCAGCCTCTGTCGATAAGCAGAGGAAGGGATCTGTTATGATCCCGATGAAGGACATAGGGGGTTCATACTTCCTTATTTAGTTTTCTGAACTCTGACCATAACCCTGGCTTAGGTCAGGTTCTGGTTGAACAAGAGGGTATCTTCCAAGATACTCACTTCAGGGTAGCAATACCCTACAACGATATGAGCTATATAACTGAAATTATTGAGACACCTTTTTCAATGGTTTGATGATGAAGAGAAAACTAGTGGCTACGCCTCCGCTATCATCAACTTTGTGCAAACAAGGTTTGTATCAGCTAACATGGCTAATAATTATAATGAAGCAGATCTCCATCGTTGCATGGAGGCTCAGGAGCAAACTTCTAAGACTCAATAAGAAGCTTTGGAAACATGTTGACTCATCTACCGACCAACCGGAACAACAGCGACACCACCAGTAGAAATTGTGATAAGGAGGAAAATCTTGACAATGAACCTCCTAAGAACGAACAGCCGAAGGAAGGCTCCTCAATCGATGTCGAGGTTATCAAAGGCATCCAAGCTCAAATAAAATCCCTGGCTCAAAGGGATGAATTGAAGAAGGTAGGGATGATACGTCCTTACCTGCTGGAGTAGGACTCAGTTCCGTACCCACCAAAGTTCAAGCCGCCAACATTGCATACGTATGATAGCCAAAGCTCACAGAACTAGCATATCTATTATTTTTAGTCCAAAACCAGCAATGTAATAGATAATGATGCTATCATGGCCAGATTATTCATTGGCACCCTCAAGGGGTAGCTTTTGAATGGTTCAAGAGCCTTCCGAGTCGCTCCATCAATACTTGTATTGACCTGAAAACCCGGTTTCTCTCCCGATTTTATGAGATTGATACCAAGGTGACTATGGATAAGCTCCTCTCAACGGTTCAAAAGAGAAGAGAATCCATAAGGGACTACATAGAGAGGTTTCATAACCTTTCTCTCATGTGCTATGCAGGTATACCTTTACCCATATTGCTCCAAATATGCGTGCATAACTTCCTTGATAAATGATTGGGAAAGAGATGTGTGAAGTATTTGCACAAATATTATGTAAAAGAGAGAAGGTTTAGAATCAACCTTAGTGCTTGTTTACGCCACAAATGTATTTGATATGATTCATATACCCTTTCCAATCTCCGTTATAGCAAGGGCTATACTGAGTCGATTCTCAGGGAGAGCTTGCGATGGAAGCGTTACGGTTCGTAGTGAAGCAAGAAAACGAAGATTCTTCTTTGTTATTTACACAAATGCAAGAAACATGGAAAAGAAAGTGAAAGAATTGGTTGATTTGTGCATGATGGAAAATGAGGAGAAATCAAATCAAGATTGGATTTGTTATTAACACTAAAAGAAAAGAAAACTTTAGAAGGATTTGAAGGTGAAGAAAACCATGGCTAGCTAACCTTACTTCCTTGCTAAACTTACTAAACTCCGTGATGGTGAATGCGTGCCTCATGTTGATTCATCGGCAAAGATTTGTCTTGCGTGTTGGTCTAATTACTTTCCCACTTGGATGACGGGTGATCATTCTTGGACTTGTCTTGTAGCCTCATAGATGTCATTGGCCTACAAATTAGACTTTCAATAATGGAATCAAAAGAGCTACACTCAAGGGATGCTAAGGAAGAGGATACAACATTCATTAATGGACATAAAGAAGTTGTACAACAAATAGCATATTGGTGATCCATCTCCATGTTCCATCAAGGCACTTGTTCTAGACAAGGCTCTAAATGAGGCACACATGAATCATATGGAGAATTACAACAAGATACTTGCCAAGCATGAAAGTAACCCATCGGAGAAGAGAAGACCATACAACTTGCAAGATTAAAGATAGCAATCACCCATGAGTTAGTAGTTAGCAAGGTAAGTAGTTAGCTAGCCATGAGAAGAAAGAATTAGCTACTAGCCATTACAAAAGAAAAGCAAAGCATGAATAAAATTGCAAGTAAAGTAAAACTAGAATTAAAGAAAGCAAGTAAAGTTACTAGAAAATGCTCAAGTAGAGAGAAGAGAATGGATGAATCCTTGCTTCACAAGTTGTCACTCCTTGATGTACACAAGCTTTCTCTCTCTTACAACTCTCTTTTGCAGAATTTCTAGGGAGGAAGAAGGAGATCTAAAGAACTAAAAACCTAGAGAAAAATCCTACAAAAATTACAAGTATCTACTCTCTAATCTCTCCTCTTCTTCTACTCGTTCTCCCTTTTTCGCAGGTCCTTGGTCCAGTATTTATAGCCTCAGAGAGAAGTCTCCAGAAGACGAACAGGTGGCAGAAATCTGGGACTCAACGGCCCAGATTTTGCCGCAAAAGCGCGGGAAATTGCGGCACTTTTGTGGCCGTTGGATCCCAGATTTTTGTTACAAGTTTGTTACGAGGTTGTTATCCATGTGGCCTTCTAGAATCTTGAGCTGGTGCGTAGAATTCTCCAGATCCTGGGCTCAATCTTGGGCTCTCTTTTGGGCTTGGAATTAATTCCATTTAATTATTGCTAATTAAAGGAATTTTGGGCCTTTTCTCATTTCAGATGTGGACCTGCAAAAATAGAGAGAATATGAGTAAAAATCATATTTTTATTTGTAATATGTATGGGAATAATGTAGTAAAATATGCAGAATTGAATACCAATCACACCCCCACACTTATTCTTTTGCTCATCCCGAGCAAAACAAAAAAAAGAAAAAACTATACTACCAATTTATTACACCACTTTCGTAGGTGACACTATTGCACTGAGCACGTGCAACAAGCCGTTAAACCTCTAGGTTACCCTAGAGGAGGAGTGTTGTCTCCTGAGGGTTTTCAGCGGATTACACCCACAAAATCCATAAAGAAAGAAGACAAATGTTAGTGTTTTGAAAATGCATTTTGAAAGAGAGACATGTTTTGAACTATTTTTTGCAAAAATATAAGTGATCTTAGGTCATAAGTCCACCTATAATCATTATTTCTTAAACTTAGTCTCTATGCAAGATTTTGTCTTCAATTAAGGTAAGAATTCAAAATTGGATTGAATACTTTATCTTTCATAAAACCTAGATAATATGCACACCGTGCTTGCTCAGTGAAAATTTCTGGGATTTCAACTCCAACCATCAAGCCATTTATTTATATATATATATTTTTTTCTGCTTTTTCTTCCCTTAGTTTAGACTTTCTAGTTTACCCTTGTAACGAGCCTTTAACCGATGACTCCCAAACCAGACGGTCTTAGGGCACCAGATGAGAAAACATCCCTCGGGTTTAAGGTCTCGAGTAAAAAAGGCCACAAAACTAAAGGGGATTATTTATTTTCTTTACCACCGTTAGGCGTGAATAACATGCTTCTTGAGGCACATTTATCCAGCTTAATAGGTTTTTACCACCGTTAGGCGTGAATAATCATGCTTCTTGAGGCACATTTATCCAGCTTAATAGGTGATGTTTTATTTATATATATACATTTTTTTTCTTTTTTTTCTTTATTTTTATGGCATTTTGGTCTTTGTTTCCATCCCAAAAATGTGTAAGTGTGAAGTGCATACTATCTAAGGCAAAAAATTCAAGATAGAAATATCTCACCAATTTTACTTACTTAGCCTATAATTTCAAACAAGATCTATTATTTCAACTAGGTTTAAGATGTCATAATTAAGGCTTTCTTAATTTCTAAGATACATCTTAATTTTCTTAAAAATTGATCAAAACTTTGTCTCTTATTTCAAAAAGTTTTTTTTATTTTTTATTTTTTTCTAAAAAGAAGTGTAAAAGAAAGAAAATCTAAAAACTCTATGTTAGTAAACCCTCCCCCACACTTATTTCATGCATTGTCCTCAATGCATCATGATATATGTATGCATGAAATAGGTAAGAGGTAAGAAACTTTTATTTACAAAAAAAAAGTGCAAAAAATTATTTACAAAGAATATATACAAGTATAACCATTACCTAGGCTTTTGGGTCGTTTTCCTCTGGCCCGTTTCCCATCATTCCAGTGCGTCTGCTTTCGTGAGCTCAGTTGGGAAACGGTTTGAATTATTTTAGCCTTAGGTATTTCCAGATTCAATTTTTTATTATTATCATTCACCCTCATTCCACCACATTGTTCATTAAAAATTCCTTATCCCCACTCTCACTCTGAATCTCATCACTTCCAATGTTAAGGAAATTCAGCTCCTCTCCATACAATTCTTCAAAACTAAGGTCAACATCCGGAAGTGGACAATCAGCTAACCTACCCCGAGTTGACTCATCTAGATACATGATCTCATCAGCAAACAGGTCTTCAAAGGAAATATCAATCGGAGGTTCGGATATATTCACAGTTGGCTCATTGAAGGTGAAAATATCCAAATCAACTTTCCCCTGTTGAAAGGGTACTCGGATAAGAGAATCACAAGATTTTGACTCATCTTTTGGATCTTCACCTTCTTTCTCACAATATTTACTAATGAAGCTAACCTCAAATGTTTGATCTTTTATTTTACGAGGCTGTGTGTGGAAGACATTGAATTCATGAATCATGTTACCAAAGGTCAACCTCATTGATCCATTCTGGCAATTAATGACAGCATTTGTAGTAGCCAGGAATGGTCGTCCCAAAATGACAGGAATTTGAGCCCTTTGATTGGAATTAGACACTGGTTTTGTTTCAAGGACTACAAAGTCAACAGGATAAATGAATTCCCCAACTTTGACAAGGACATCGTGAATTTCCCCCTTGGGTCTAGTGACAGAGCGATCAGCCAATTGGATAGTCATTTGGGTAGGACGGAGATCACCTAACCCTAATTGTTGGTACACAGAGAAAGGCAGGAGATTGATGCTGGCCCCCAAATCAAGAAGTGCCCTATTAATGGTAATCTGTCCTATGATGCATGAAATGGTGGGGCTACCTGGGTCTTTGTATTTAACAGGAGTTGGACCATTGAGCAGCTCATTGATGGATGATGCTAGGAAGACTTTTTTAGGAACTTGTATTTTCCTCTTCTTGGTGCACATTTCCTTTAAGAATTTGGCATTTGATGGCACTTGTTGTATGGCATCAAGAAGAGGGACATTGATTTGGACCTTATTGAACATTTCTTTTATCTTCTCCATGTGAGCATTTGTCTTGTTATTTGTAAGCCTATTTGGAAATGGTACAACAGGCTTATAGGGTTGCTCATCTACCTTTTCTTTCCCCTTGGCTTTTGAAGTGGATGGCTCTGAACTAGGGGATGGTTTGTCAGAAGCTGGTTGCATTGGGACAGGAGGTGTTAGCTTTTGTGCTGGATGAGATGATTGACTAGAAACCTTATTATCAACTTGTTTACCAGATCTCAGGGTATGAATAGCATGACATTGACTGGGTCCTGAATCTTCCACTTCATTCAAAGGGAAGTGATGTTTGGGATTTGGCACTAGCTGGCTTGGAAGCATACCTTTTTGTCTCTCATTAGCCAATTGCCCTAATTGGACCTGAATTCTATCCATATCCTGTTGATGATGGTTCATCATTGAAGCTTGGGTCTTAGTTAAGGATTCTATCATTTTCATCAACTCTGATATTTTATCATCTGAATTGTTCTGGGGTGGATATTGATGATGTGGAGATTGGGATTGGTAGTGTTGGGGGTTTGGATAAGATTGTGATTGTGGTGGACCTTGACATGGATGAACATATAGTGAATTATGATTGAAACTGGATGTGTGAGACTGAGCATTATATGGATATGGAAGTGATGGCCTATGATGCTCAGGACCAGACTGACTCCCTGAAAAATTTGGATGGTTCTGCCATCCCGAATTATATGTGTTGGAGTATGGGGGTTTGGTAAAAGCTGCATTCATGTTCTCCTAATATGATTGGAGCTGATACAAAGGACACTCCTCAAAGACATGGTTAAGGTCATGACAGTGGGTACAACCCGGTTTAATCACAGGCAATGGGTTGACCTGATTGACAACAGAATTTCCCTTTGACTCAAGCAATTCTATCCTCTTCATCAATTGTGTGATCTTCGCTTCTACAACTATAGAGGATTCTATGGAGTGTGTACCAATTCTGGAAGTGGTGGGAGTGGATTTATCAGGACATGACTCCCACTGAATGGTTTTCTCAGCTAGGGTTTCAAAGAGATCCCACCCCTGATGTTCATTTTTCTTCAAAAATTCCCCTTGACACATGGATTCAAGGAGGGTTTTTGTTTGGTAATCTAGACCGTCGTAGATAATCTGGCACAGACGCCATTTCTCTACGCCGTGATGAGGACATAGGGCTAGAAGGTCTTTGAAACGCTCAAAATATTTCCAGAAAGGTTCTTTTGGGTCCTGCTTGAATTGCATGATATTCTTGCGCATTAGGGCTGTTTTGTGGATAGGATAGAATTTCTTAAGAAAGACTTTAACAAAATCCTCCCATGAAGATATGGAACTGATGGGAAGATTATAAAGCCATTTCTTAGCTAAATCCTTAAGTGCAAACGGTATGAACCGTAACCTAACAGCATCCTCGGTCAGTTGGGAAATTCTCATCATTTGGCATACCTCTTCAAACTCACGAATAAAGAGGTACGCGTCCTCAGACTCAAGACCATGGAATCGGGGAAGTGTATTAATGAATTGCGGTTTCAGCTCGAAGTGATTTCCATTTGGTTCGGGGAGAAGAATGCAAGATGGAAGGGAGGTGCGAATCGGATAAAATCGATCTTGAAGTGAGACGTTGTTTTCCATAATGTCAAGTGGTTGTGTAAGTGTAAGTGTAGAAAGTCTAACTAGTCTTGCAGAATTAGGATCACCAAAACCACTCTCGCATATACAATCACAAACAACGTGCACCGATCACACCAGCAAAAAAGAAAAAATGAAAATAACAAATAATAAAAGAAAAATCAATCCAAGCTTCTAGGATTCCTGGACCTAGACGACTCCTAACTGATTAGATCGTCCATAGGAGGTTTAGTGTAGACTTTGACTATAAGCTAATCAGCCAGGAAAGGGCAAGGTTAGTGGGAGGTTTTCCGTCAGAGACGTTCCTTAATTAAGTAACCAGCAACCTTCGAGCTTTCGGCCCTCAATCCCTTTCCTAGATACTGATTTTACAAAAGTCAATTTCCAACACTTTTCTCCCTTAGGATAATCTCCTAAGTGAGTCCGAGATGTCCCTATGGCCAACGTCTAGCAAATTTTTATTTAGAAGCTTAGGATTGTGAGTGCTGGGATTGTGGTTTTTGGGCTAAGGAAAGGGTGATAAAATCTCCACCTTATCTTATTTATAGGTGATGCCCTTAAAATCGATTTGTGCAAGTGTACGATATCAACAAACAAGGTTCACTCAAAGCGTAATTAAATCAAACAAAGAGTGAGTCCTAGTCAATATGCAATGCATACGTACCTTGCCTCCAGCACTCTTCAACAGTAAAAGTAAAGAAATTGAAAGACACGTGCCTAATGATGCAAATGTCTAAACAATTTTTAACGTTAACAACCAATTTTTTACTGTTGATTATTAGCATATATAAGGTGAAGCATAAAAGAAATTAAGTATTGCAGCAGCTATATTTTGCAGAGAAGCAAGCCCTGCAGAAAACTGGTCAGAAGTCAACTCCTCCTTGCCGCAATTCTGCAGCAAAAACCCAGAATTTGCGGCAATTTGGAGGGATCCTGGTCTCTGCTTTCTAGAGCAGAGGCCCAGGTCCACTTATATGTTTCTGCAATGCAAATTTCCTATTTCTTCAACCTGTAATCTGCAACAGAGAAGAAGATTCGTTTAGTTCTTCACTTTAAAGAAAATCCGTTGCTCTCCCCGGCAACGGCGCCAAAAATTTGATTGGGAAAGAGATGTGTGAAGTATTTGCACAAATATTATGTAAAAGAGAGAAGGTTTAGAATCAACCTTAGTGCTTGTTTACTCCACAAATGTATTTGATATGATTAATATACCCTTTCCAATCTCCGTTATAGCAAGGGCTATACCGAGTCGATTCTCAGGGAGAGCTTGCGATGGAAGCGTTACGGTTCGTAGTGAAGCAAGAAAACGAAGATTCTTCTTTGTTATTTACACAAATGCAAGAAACATGGAAAAGAAAGTGAAAGAATTGATTGATTTGTGCATGATGGAAAATGAGGAGAAATCAAAATCAAGATTGGATTTGTTATTAACACTAAAAGAAAAGAAAACTTTAGAAGACTTTAAAGGTGAAGAAAATCATGGCTAGCTAACCTTACTTCCTTACTAAACTTACTAAACTCCGTGATGGTGAATGCGTGCCTCATGTTGATTCATCGGCAAAGATTTGTCTTGCGTGTTGGTCTAATTACTTTCCCACTTGGATGACGGGTGATCATTCTTGGACTTGTCTTGTAGCCTCATAGATGTCATTGGCCTACAAATTAGACTTTCAATAATGGAATCAAAAGAGCTACACTCAAGGGATGCTAAGGAAGAGGATACAACATTCATTAATGGACATAAAGAAGTTATACAACAAATAGCATATTGGTGATCCATCTCCATGTTCCATCAAGGCACTTGTTCTAGACAAGGCTCTAAATGAGGCACACATGAATCATATGGAGAATTACAACAAGATACTTGCCAAGCATGAAAGTAACCCATCGGAGAAGAGAAGACCATACAACTTGCAAGATTAAAGATAGCAATCACCCATGAGTTAGTAGTTAGCAAGGTAAGTAGTTAGCTAGCCATGAGAAGAAAGAATTAGCTACTAGCCATTACAAAAGAAAAGCAAAGCATGAATAAAATTGCAAGTAAAGTAAAACTAGAATTAAAGAAAGCAAGTAAAGTTACTAGAAAATGCTCAAGTAGAGAGAAGAGAATGGATGAATCCTTGCTTCACAAGTTGTCACTCCTTGATGTACACAAGCTTTCTCTCTCTTACAACTCTCTTTTGTAGAATTTCTAGGGAGGAAGAAGGAGATCTAAAGAACTAAAAACCTAGAGAAAATTCCTACAAAAATTACAAGCATCTACTCTCTAATCTCTCCTCTTCTTCTACTCGTTCTCTCCCTTTTTTCGCAGGTCCTTGGTCCAGTATTTATAGCCTCAGAGAGAAGTTTCCAGAAGACGAACAGGTGGCAGAAATCTGGGACTCAACGGCCCAGATTTTGCCGCAAAAGCGCGGGAAATTGCGGCACTTTTGTGGCCATTGGATCCCAGATTTTTGTTACAAGTTTGTTACGAGGTTGTTATCCACGTGGCCTTCTAGAATCTTGAGCTGGTGCGTAGAATTCTCCAGATCCTGGGCTCAATCTTAGGCTCTCTTTTGGGCTTGGAATTAATTCCATTTAATTATTGCTAATTAAAGGAATTTTGGGCCTTTTCTCATTCAGATGTGGACCTGCAAAAATAGAGAGAATATGAGTAAAAATCATATTTTTATTTGTAATATGCTTGGGAATAATGTGGTAAAATATGCAGAATTGAATACCAATCAATAAAGTGACCCATAGATGGAAGGAGCTAGTTGAATAAGCCTAAATAGCTGAGAAATTGGCTAAAATATTTGAACCTCTATGCCCAAGAATAATTAGGGGTCAACAACAAGGAACGAGCTTAATCTTCCCAAGCCAAAGGGAAATAAACTATGGGTATTGAGTTGTCCAGGGAAGCTCCGCTGAAGCAGAAAAGGAGTAACTCCAACAACAGCCTGGAGTTCAAGTTTTCTAAGAAATAATACTCTTTCAAAGATGAGTAGGTGGTGACAATCTTCTACTTGCTCAATAAGGGTAACAAGCTCAAGTAACCAGAAGTTCAGCACCCCAATGAAGTTGGACATACAAATGATCCTAACTTCTATCTCTTCCACAGGATGGTTTGTTATCCTACCAGCAAATGCTTCATCCTCAAGGATAAGAATCAAGCATTGGTTGATGCTGGTGTTCTGATGTTAAAATCAGAACAAAAGAAAGCCATCGCCAACATGGTGACCCTTAATTTCAGGACCTTCCAATGAGTGACTGTCCCAGATGGGTTAACCCCGGTCCCTAAAGCGAGATTGAAAGTCATCAATCTGCTGGCTGAAAAGCAGGAAGCCAAAGACCTCATTCCATTGACAACAAACCCCGAAAAAATCATGTGGGTACATCCGGTCATTGTCAAAGACAAGCAGTGGGATTCCAGTCAGCCCAAGCTCAAAGGCAAATCTTGCAATGTCGTCTACCTTGCACAGGATGATGATGCGGTAATGTTAGCTTCTCTCAGCAGCTCTAAAGAAGAGAAGTTGGCCTTTGTGGTGTAACCCGCTACTTCACAGCTAATAAGTACTCGGTCTTAAAGACAGTTTTTGTGCCAGTATGACCAGACACCCAACGAGACATAGCAACCAACAAAATCAGGAAATGATGCACTTGTCGAGGCTATGGCACCTGCTTTGCCACTAGACAAAGAGAAACCAAAGGAGGTTTGATTTGATAAAAATTTGAAGACGAACCATTCTCAAAGAATCAACACTTCTTTTCGCTTTGATATAATTGCACAACTGGCCAATATTCCAGTTCGTATTATTCTACACGAGCTACTCCACCTTGTTAACACTTTAAAAAAGACAAGATTCTTACTGGCCTGAACAATGTCTAAACTTGTTGACATTTACAAAAGACAAGTGACAGATAAGCTGACGACCAGTTCTGTACCCATCTCCGAGGGGATAGCCTCTCGCCTGAGAAGCTAAGTTTGCCCAACTTTGCCATGAATCCGTTCAAAGCTTTATCAGTGAGCTAACTTATAGCTTCGCCTGAAGTGCTCAGTTAACTCCGCAGAGAGTTAGCTTCGCTCGAAGTCACACGCAACCGCGTAGAAGGATGGTAGCTTCACCACAGATGTTTATCCAGCTCCACGGAAGAGCTTTCTTCTGACTTCGCCAGATGCTCCTTCCAGCTCCGCTGCGAGCTCGACGCGGCAGCTCCGCTGCGGGTCTTTTATGGTCAACCTTTGACCAATCAAATCTCCAGATGAGATCAAATCTTCAAGTTCAAGATCAAATCCAATCGAGATCAAATCTGAGATCAAATTTGGTAGTTGTTTACCATAATCGCTTGACTCTCCTAAAATAAGTAAAAGATCAGGGGAGATCTTTTAATTATTTGAAAAGATCAAAACAGATCAGGAAATTGATGCTACCTGCTATTCCTACCTTCGTAGAAGCTGATTCTAGCCTCGCAGCAAGGCTACTTTCCAGATTTAAACAGATTGATTCAATCTGTTTTCGAATTTTTAAGGGACAATTATACCCCTGCTCTCCCTATAAATAGCCTACTAGAGGCACAAGAAGGGAAAGGCATACGCACATACGCGCACAGAGAGAGACGGCTAAACAGAGATCTATTCTCTTACTTTCAAGAATTCAGAGAACTGCTTCTCTAATCAGGGTGCTGATACCCTAAGATCTTCCTCTCAAGGAATCTCCGGAACCAGGCAAGAAGGAATTCCCAAGTGGAGACAGTTTGAGAAGTAACAAGAGGGTTTTACCAACCTTCTGTTCTCCGATTCCCAAACCAGGCGAGAAGGGAATCTCATCGATCGCATCATCAAAGGGACAAAGTGGTCGCGCGCTGACCAGACTCCTATCAGCACACTTCTCCAGAATCTCAGAGGAGATATACTTGTAATCTTTTTAGAATACTTGTAATTTAGCTCCTCGACCCCTTTTTGGTAAGTTTTCCCCTTTTGCAAAATCAATGGAAAGCAAGATGGCGACTCCGCTGGGGACTGAATTCTCCACTGTTGAGAATCAAGTGTCGCAATACGACGAACAGACCTTCAGGTCTATCTCTGAATTCAAGGAAGCCGATGTGGCTAGAGCCCCTCTGGCTAAATCTTCGAAGCAAGTCTCTGTGGAGACAGATGAGGCCCCTGCGAGCATACCGCGGTCCCCTGGCACAACAAGGAAGCAGGCCTGCAATACAAAGATCAGAATCTTCAAACTGTCACCTTCGAAAACCTAGTCGTTCACTTCGACCAAGGAAAATTCGAAGAACTTCTCTTTGGAGGTGGCCCAATGCTCCATGCACGAAAGCATAGAAAGGTCTCCATGGCCAAGGTTTCGGAACAGAAACCGAAAGCAGAATCCTTCCAACACCTCCCAGCCTCGCGTGTGGCTAGTCAGGTTCCCTGCGAACTAAGTCTCCTCTTTCAAAGCAGATATGGAGGCCAAAGCAGAAGGCTCTGTAGAAAGCCTCAGGCGTAACTACACCACAAGTTCGTCTCTCTCACGAAGAAAAAGGCAAGGAGCCTGCCTGTTCTGACGAGACTGCTAGCCGCAAAATTACAATGGCGATCACGCCTTCGCCTAAGTCAGGAGCAGTAACTCCTCATGCCAGCCTCGTTCTCATGAGCGAAGCTACAGTACCTCAAGATACACATGACGTTCACAGCAGCGAAGCTGGAACCAAAGCCCCACAATGTGCTTCGTTCCCCAGTTCTTCAAGTACTAAGCTCGCTCTTTGCAGTGAAGCTAAGGGATTGGCCCTAAGCGCTGATAGCGGTGCTTATGCAGCTTCAGCGCCCAAGGGCATTTCCAAAACTTTTAGCCGCAAAGTTAGAGCCAAAGCACTATCCAAGCCTAATCACCTTCGTAGCAACATAGCGGATAAAGCACCACAGCGTGTTTTGATCCCCAGCTCATCAAGCGCTAAGCTCGCCCTGCGTAGCGGAGCTAAGGGATCGTCCTTAAGTGTTAACAGCGGTGCTTATGCAGCTTCAGCACCCAAGGACATTCTCAAAGTTCTTAGCCGCGAAGTTAGAGCTAAAGCACTATTTAGTGCTAATTGCCTCTGCGGTGATGAAAAGAACAGGACGTCATTCTATGTGCAATCCAACAGAACCTCTGCGCTGGATCGATTAGGCCCAACTGGGTAGACTTACGGGAATTCTTGACAAGCAAACGGAAGTCAGAATCTTTCCAAACTTCTCCCTCCTATTGTCAACGAGTGGGATGTCAGTTGGTGACAGTCCACTCAGTGCATTGCCGGTTAGGACCAATCCCCGCCACTCCTCCAGGCCGACGATCAGTTTTTGATTGACTGTCGGTGCAAGCTCCGGTGAAACATCGCAAAAGGAGCATATCACGGGATCTGCCCTTTGCATCCGTTAACATGATCGGAAGAGGACAAGAGCTGTGCAGGGGCAGACGAACGTCCCACACTACTTCCTCTAGTTCTCCAGATTCAGATTATAGCCCAGGCCTCGGCGAAGTCTTGGTACATGAAGAAGGTGTCTTCTGGAACACCAGATCTAGGGTTGCAATACCCTACAGTTATGCACAACCATCTTCCTCAGCTGCAGCAACCTCACAAGAACCAATGAAAGGATTAGTCCAATGGTCTGATGAAGAGGACAAAGACAGTGGGTATGCCTTTTCGGCAACAATCAGCTCGGTGTGAACGGATAAAGTTTCAGTGAATATGGCTAATAACGGTAATGATGATCTTCGTCGACGGTTGGAAGCTCAGGAGCAAACTCCCAAGACACAGCAAGAAGCTTTGGATAACATTCAACAGATACTCGATCAACTCCTCAATAACCGTAATAACAACGATACCGGGAGTAACCATGATGAGGAAGAACATTTTAGCAATGAACAGCCAAAGATGGAGAAGTCAAAGGAGAGTTTTTATTTGGACGCTGAAGTTCTCAAAGGCATCCAAGCTCAAATCGCATCCCTAGCTCAAAGGGATGAACTAAAGAAAGTAGGGGCAGTCCGTCCTTACCCGCTGGAATGGGATTCAGTACCATACCGAAAGAGACTATGTCCGTAGAATTATCAGAGGATGTGTAACACCCCGATCCTAAAGATACGGAGACGTTATGGCGACGTACATACGTGAGGTGAAAACAACCTCACGTGTACGTTAAGCCTCAGTACAGGGAATCACCTCCATAGACACAATGGTTGCAGCAGGAAATAAGTACAAGAATACCTGCAGAAAGGGGTTAGTGATCATAACAGATATAAAAACAGGGATAAATGAGATAACAGAAATAAATCACCAAGATACCGATAAAGAGGCTCGATGAGGAATCTCCTATGTGACTCCAAGGCACTATTTGATAATACGGTAGCTCGGATCTCCAACCTGGGCATACAAACTCAGGGTCGTCAGAAAGTGACCTAGTGAATGGTAAAATGAAGGAGGCAATGCACAATAATAATAGATAATACATGCTGTTGTAATAGTGATACCATATAGTAGGCATATAATAAACAGTAGAACTATAAACATGTCATATTTTAATATCATCACTGCCTAGCAGGTTATCATCGGGTCATGTCTACAGTAGTCTCATGTGTATATGCAAATCTGATTAACACTGCTGACGTAATGTATGTGAACATGTAGATGCAGTATGCAACCATTCTATAGTGATGTGCATACACGGGAATAGTGTCTATAGGATATACAGGAACCGAAGGCATGCAATGCAAGGTAGATTTGTACATGAAGAGTGTGTCACCACATGAAGTGTAACAAGCATCAGGTAATGTAGCAAAGTTTACAGGGAACATGATAGTGGACAACCCAACAGGAACAGTAACAAGTACAACCACACAAGAGTATACATGTATCAAGCAAGTCATGTTATTTATACAATAGTAGCAATCAGTACCGCCTGCTATTTTAATTACTCTCTTCCAGTGTCCCATACCACTGGCAGTTCATACTGGAGCCCGCACTCCAGTCGAACCCATCCGGACATGGCCTACGGGTACTATTATCCAAACGAGAGAGTAACCGAATAACAAGTATTCCCGACGTCACTATTGTGTATACTGTTTTATTATGTTAATTGGAAACCCATGGTCGAGGAGTTCTTATCGGGTGGGTGTATCCCGTGCATACCCGGGACAACGGCCTTATCAGACCCCTGGCTGCTGAGACCAGGACCAGCCCGCTAGAGCTGTAACATGTAACGGGAATCTCAATGAGTTAAAACAATAACGGGATGCTCATGAGTAACAGACAGTAGCCAGCACTACCCCGTCCCCTGCCGTGGGACAAACAATGGATCCAGACATCCACCCGATATGATCTAATCAACCGTCAAGTCTCCCCCATACCCAAGTTATCTTTATTAACTTATATATCAAGTATATAATGTAACAAGAACAAATACAGTACATGATACGGGTAACATGATAACTGGACCTGAGCTCTGTTGATAGCATAGAACAATATAATGGGAAACGTGAACAATATAACAGGAACAATATAACAGGAAACGGGAACAATAGATGTGGATTCCACATATCACGTATCAACAGCTCTCATGTCCAGTAACGGGAATATCCATATCAGTAACAGGAATAACAATATCCAGTAACGGGCATAACAATAGTAGTCATGGGAAACAAGCATATAACAGGAATACGGTAACATGGAACAATAATCTGTGAGTCATATGATAATAAGATAGAGACAATACATGCAGGTACACTCGTGTGGTGAGCATACGTAACAGTGATGTGTGATCATGAGATAACTGTGTACCGAGCATCCATGTAATGATGATAAGAATAATATGAAATGTGGTAATCTGTGAATTGGTATCTCCGTGTACCAGTGAAACATATATGTGTAGCAAGAATCCGTGTAATGTATCTGTGTATCCCTAGTACATGTCATAACAGTAGTCAGTGTATAATGTAATACCGTGTCCACGTGTCATGATACTACCAGTGCATGAAATAAAGGTGTCCCGTGTGATAGGATATCCAAGTCATGGTGTGAACACTAATGGTAGCGTCTTAGCATCTACTCGAGTGTCAAATACTGCTAGTAAGAACAACAAGTCCTATATTCTGAATACGGTAGGTGCCACCAAATTATTATATCAACAGTATCAATTTATTGGATACTTTACTGGTGACAATTGTTAACTTCTGAATCTCGGTAACTCAACGATCGTCCATATATATATATATATATATATATCCATATATTTATAATAAATCAGGTGTATGTTAACAATCATGTATGTTATGTATGGTTTAATTATCGAGATTTACCAACAATTATATTTTAGTAAACAATAATAATAATAATTTCTCATATTCACGTTTTATTAAATACGGCAACCAATCAAGAGTACTAAACATGATAAAATATAATTTATAAAAGAAAAACACTCACAAACTAGCCACGGGAAGGTAGCTCTCTTTCCCACGATTGCAACGGATCCAGAATCGCCCAAATCGGAGTGCGGATGCTCCCGATATCGCCCGAAGACTAAATCATAACAAAAATTGTTAAATATGTAATAAACATATTTAAATGCAAATAATAAAAGTAGCAGGGGGTTTTCTGTAAAGTTACCTTTAATGGGTTTCAGATGCGGGTAGCCGGGTTAACGGGTCGGGTGTAGATCCAAACCCAAAACCATCACTTAATGAAATGGGTTAATGGGTAACGGGTTTGTTGGGTTAATGATTAACCCTTATTGGGTTAATGGGTTTGGGATTTACCCAAACCCAAACAACACAAAGGGGGCAGCAGCAGCTTGCTGCTGCCGCCCACAATAGCCAGCCGGCCAGCTGGGCTGGCCACCAGCGGCAGACCCGGCCGCCGGCGGCGGTCGCGACCTCCGAGCGGTGGTGAGAGTAAGAGGGTGAGTGAGAGAGAGAGATAGAGGGGAAGGGAGAAGGAAACAGAGAGAAAGAGAAGGGGGGCAAGGGTGCACAACAAAAAGAAGAAAAAGGAGAAGAAGGGGAGCGGTGGCTTGGCTGGTGGCGCGGTGGCGGCATGGGGTCGCGGCCGCCGGCGGTGGTGCCGGCCGGGGCGCAGCGGCTCCGGCCGCGCTTGGCCTGGATGCGGGTTAGGGGAGCAGCTCCTCCCTTTGGGTCTGCACAGAATGAGGGAGGGGTTAGAGAGAGAGAGTGCGTTAGAGAGAGAAGGAGTTTGGAGAGAGAGAGTTTGGAGATTCAGAGAGAATCCATGGGAAGAGAGAGAAGGGATTTTATAAAGGAGGGGGAAAGTCGGTGGAAGTGATGGCGGTGGAGGAGGTTTCCAGAGAAAGAAAGAAAAAAAAAGAAAGGAAAGATTTAAATTTAATAAAATAATATATTTAATTCGGCTCAAAATTCGACTAACTCCGACGGTGCCCAAAAATTACAAAAAATAGAGAATAATATCTTGAGACGTAAGATGAAAACGGTTTGCAGAAACTCAATCCGGTTTGCAAATTAAAAATCCCGGAGTGTCTCGCCGATACCGGGCGACACCGGTTTGGCCGGATTTTCGATAAAATCAGAACAATCCCCGAAAATACCTGAACGTAGAAAATATGATTCTAAGACACATGGTGAAAGCGGATTCTCAAAATACAACTCCGTTTGTGAAAGAAAAATCGGAAGGCCGATTATCATTATCGGTCGACACCGACTACGGACATTTTTCAAAATAATCCAGAAAAATTCCAGAAAATCCTGAAAAATTTAAAATATTAGAAAATAATTTTTAAAATTGAAATCAACTCAATCGGACTACCACAGAGGTCAAATCAATTTTTGTACGTCGTATCGCGTACCGACACTGTGATACGTACACCGGGGAGTAGGGGGTTACATTTCTCCCCACCTTACAAAAAATTGTGTCCTCGCAATTTCAATCAGGTGTGAGAATAAGATTTTCAACCCAAAGCCGAAATGTTACGGGTCCACGGCACTTCTGCTGCGCACTCTGCCATCTCTAAGGAACTCGGGATGAAGAAGTATGGGAGTGATCTAACACTAACGGATGAAAAGCAAAACGATGCAAGGAAAGTGAGAAGGAAATCGGATGCTCTGGTTGACAACGGGAAAGAAGGAAGGAATAGAGACGAGTCAAGGAATGAATTGTCAACGTCATGGTAGTCTTGTACTCGTGGCTGGAACCCCCAATTCAGATGCAGATCAGTTAATCTGAACCTGAGTGTACTGTTGGTAAGAGCCCAAGCATTGACCCAGGTGGTTACCCACACCAGGTGTGAACCTAGGCTCTGATGCCACTATGTAACACCCCGATCCTAAAGATACGGAGACGTTATGGCAACGTACATACGTGAGGTGAAAACAACCTCACGCGTACGTTAAGCCTCAGTACAGGGAATCACCTCCATAGACACAATGTTCCAGCAGGAAATAAGTATAAGAATACCTGCAGAAAGGGGTTAGTGATCATAACAGATATAAAAATAGGGATAAATGAGATAACAGAAATAAATCACCAAGATACCGATAAAGAGGCTCGATGAGGAATCTCTTATGTGACTCCAAGGCACTATCTGATAATACGGTAGCTCGGATCTCTAACCTGGGCATACAAACCCAGGGTCGTCAGAAAGCGACCTAGTGAGTGATAAAATGAAGGAGGCAATGCACAATAATAATAGATAATACATGCTGTTGTAATAGTGATACCATATAGTAGGCATATAATAAACAGTAGAACTATAAACATGTCATATTTTAATATCATCACTGCCTAGCAGGTTATCATCGGGTCATGTCTACAGTAGTCTCATGTGTATATGCAAATCTGATTAACACTGCTGACGTGATGTATGTGAACATGTAGATGCAGTATGCAACCATTCTATAGTGATGTGCATACACGGGAATAGTGTCTATAGGATATACAGGAACCGAAGGCATGCAATGCAAGGTAGATTTGTACATGAAGAGTGTGTCACCACATGAAGTGTAACAAGCATCAGGTAATGTAGCAAAGTTTACAGGGAACATGATAGTGGACAACCCAACAGGAACAGTAACAAGTACAACCACACAAGAGTATACATGTATCAGGCAAGTCATGTTATTTATACAATAGTAGCAATCAGTACCGCCTGCTATTTTAATTACTCTCTTCCAGTGTCCCATACCACTGGCAGTTCATACTGGAGCCCGCACTCCAGTCGAACCCATCCGGACATGGCCTACGGGTACCATTATCCAAACGAGAGAGTAACCGAATAACAAGTGTTCCCGACGTCACTATTGTGTATACTGTTTTATTATGTTAATTGAAAACCATGGTCGAGGAGTTCTTATCGGGTGGGTGTATCCCGTGCATACCCGGGACAACGGCCTTATCAGACCCCTGGCTGCTGAGACCAGGACCAGCCCGCTAGAGCTGTAACATGTAACGGGAATCTCAATCAGCTAAAACAATAACGGGATGCTCATGAGTAAAGACGGTAGCCAGCACTACCCCGTCCCCTGCAGTGGGACAAATAATGGATCCAGACATCCACCCGATATGACCTAATCAACCGTCAAGTCTCCCCCATACCCAAGTTATCTTTATTAACTTATATATCAAGTATATAATGTAACAAGAACAAATACAGTACATGATACGAGTAACATGATAACTGGACCTGAGCTCTGTTGATAGCATAGAACAATATAACGGGAAACGGGAACAATATAACGGGAACAATATAACAGGAAACGGGAACAATAGATGTGGGATTCCACATATCATGTATCAACAGCTCTCATGTCCAGTAACGGGAATATCCATATCAGTAACAGGAATAACAATATCCAGTAACGGGCATAACAATAGTAGTCACGGGAAACAAGCATATAACAGGAATACGGTAACATGGAACAATAATCTGTGAGTCATATGATAATAAGATAGAGACAATACATGCAGGTACACTCGTGTGGTGAGCATACGTAACAGTGATGTGTGATCATGAGATAACTGTGTACCGAGCATCCATGTAATGATGATAAGAATAATATGAAATGTGGTAATCTGTGAATTGGTATTTCCGTGTACCAGTGAAACATATATGTGTAGCAAGAATCCGTGTAATGTATCTGTGTATCCCTAGTACATGTCATAACAGTAGTCAGTGTATAATGTAATACCGTGTCCACGTGTCATGATACTACCAGTGCATGAAATAAAGGTGTCCCGTGTGATAGGATATCCAAGTCATGGTGTGAACACTAATGGTAGCGTCTTAGCATCTACTCGAGTGTCAAATACTGCTAGTAAGAATAACAAGTCCTATATTCTGAATACGGTAGGTGCCACCAAATTATTATATCTACAGTATCAATTTATTGGATACTTTACTAGTGACAATTGTTAACTTCTGAATCTCGGTAACTCAACGATCGTCCATATATATATATATATATATATATATATATATATATATATATATATATATATATATATATATATATATATATATATCCATATATTTATTATAAATCAGGTGTATGTTAACAATCATGTATGTTATGTATGGTTTAATTATCGAGATTTACCAACAATTATATTTTAGTAAACAATAACAATAATGATTTCTCATATTCACGTTTTATTAAATACGGCAACCAATCAAGAGTACTAAACATGATAAAATATAATTTATAAAAGAAAAACACTCACAAACTAGCCACGGGAAGGTAGCTCTCTTTCCCACGATTGCAACGGATCCAGAATCGCCCAAATCGGAGTGCGGATGCTCCCGATATCGCCCGAAGACTAAATCATAACAAAACTGGTTAAATATGTAATAAACATATTTAAATGCAAATAATAAAAGTAGCAGGGGGTTTTCTGTAAAGTTACCTTTAATGGGTTTCAGATGCGGGTAGCCGGGTTAACGGGTCGGGTGTAGATCCAAACCCAAAACCATCACTTAATGAAATGGGTTAATGGGTAACGGGTTTTTGGGTTAATGATATTACCCTTATTGGGTTAATGGGTTTGGGATTTACCCAAACCCAAACAACACAAAGGGGCAGCAGCAGCTTGCTGCTGCCGCCCACAATAGCCAGCCGGCCAGCTGGGCTGGCCACCAGCGGCAGACCCGGCCGCCAGCGGCGGTCGCGACCTCCGGGCGGTGGTGAGAGTAAGAGGGTGAGTGAGAGAGAGAGATAGAGGGGAAGGGAGAAGGAAACAGAGAGAAAGAGAAGGGGGCAAGGGTGCACAACAAAAAGAAGAAAAAGGAGAAGAAGGGGGGCGGTGGCTTGGCTGGTGGCGCGGTGGCGGCATGGGGTCGCGGCCGCCGGCGGTGGTGCCGGCCGGGGGCGCAGCGGCTCCGGCCGCGCTTGGCCTGGATGCGGGTCAGGGGAGCAGCTCCTCCCCTTTGGGTCTGCACAGAATGAGGGAGGGGTTAGAGAGAGAGAGAGTGTGTTAGAGAGAGAAGGAGTTTGGAGAGAGAGAGTTTGGAGATTCAGAGAGAATCCATGGGAAGAGAGAGAAGGGATTTTATAAAGGAGGGGAAAGTCGGTGGAAGTGATGGCGGTGGAGGAGGTTTCCAGAGAAAGAAAGAAAAAAAAAGAAAGGAAAAGATTTAAATTTTAAAATAATATTATTTAATTCGGCTCAAAATTCGACTAACTCCGAACGGTGACCAAAATTACAAAAAATAGAGAATAATATCTTGAGACGTAAGATGAAAACGGTTTGCAGAAACTCAATCCGGTTTGCAAATTAAAAATCCCAGAGTGTCTCGCCGATACTGGCGACACCGGTTTGGCCGGATTTTCGATAAAATCAGAACAATCCCCGAAAATACCTGAACGTAGAAAATATTATTCTAAGACACATGGTGAAAGCGGATTCTCAAAATATAACTCCGTTTGTGAAAGAAAAATCGGAAGGCCGATTATCGGTATCGGTCGACACCGACTACGGACATTTTTCAAAATAATCCAGAAAAATTCCAGAAAATCCTGAAAATTTAAAATATTAGAAAATAATTTTTAAAATTGAAATCAACTCAATCGGACTACCACAGAGGTCAAATCAATTTTTGTACGTCGTATCGCGTACCGACACTGTGATACGTACACCGGGGAGTAGGGGGTTACATTTCTCCCCACGTTACAAAAAATTGTGTCCTCGCAATTTCAATCAGGTGTGAGAATAAGATTTTCAACCCCAAAGCCGAAATGTTACGGGTCCACGGCACTTCTGCTGCGCACTCTGCCATCTCTAAGGAACTCGGGATGAAGAAGTATTGGAGTGATCTAACACTAACGGATGAAAAGCAAAACGATGCAAGGAAAGTGAGAAGGAAATCGGATGCTCTGGTTGACAACGGGAAAGAAGGAAGGAATAGAGACGAGTCAAGGAATGAATTGTCAACGTCATGGTAGTCTTGTACTCGTGGCTGGAACCCCCAAATTCAGATGCAGATCAGTTAATCTGAACCTGAGTGTACTGTTGGTAAGAGCCCAAGCATTGACCCAGGTGGTTACCCACACCAGGTGTGAACCTAGGCTCTGATACCACTATGTAACACCCCGATCCTAAAGATACGGAGACGTTATGGCAACGTACATACGTGAGGTGAAAACAACCTCACGCGTACGTTAAGCCTCAGTACAGGGAATCACCTCCATAGACACAATGGTTCCAGCAGGAAATAAGTATAAGAATACCTGCAGAAAGGGGTTAGTGATCATAACAGATATAAAAACAGGGATAAATGAGATAACAGAAATAAATCACCAAGATACCGATAAAGAGGCTCGATGAGGAATCTCTTATGTGACTCCAAGGCACTATCTGATAATACGGTAGCTCGGATCTCCAACCTGGGCATACAAACCCAGGGTCGTCAGAAAGCGACCTAGTGAGTGATAAAATGAAGGAGGCAATGCACAATAATAATAGATAATACATGCTGTTGTAATAGTGATACCATATAGTAGGCATATAATAAACAGTAGAACTATAAACATGTCATATTTTAATATCATCACTGCCTAGCAGGTTATCATCGGGTCATGTCTACAGTAGTCTCATGTGTATATGCAAATCTGATTAACACTGCTGACGTGATGTATGTGAACATGTAGATGCAGTATGCAACCATTCTATAGTGATGTGCATACACGGGAATAGTGTCTATAGGATATACAGGAACCAAAGGCATGCAATGCAAGATAGATTTGTACATGAAGAGTGTGTCACCACATGAAGTGTAACAAGCATCAGGTAATGTAGCAAAGTTTACAGGGAACATGATAGTGGACAACCAACAGGAACAGTAACAAGTACAACCACACAAGAGTATACATGTATCAGGCAAGTCATGTTATTTATACAATAGTAGCAATCAGTACCGCCTGCTATTTTAATTACTCTCTTCCAGTGTCCCATACCACTGGCAGTTCATACTGGAGCCCGCACTCCAGTCGAACCCATCCGGACATGGCCTACGAGTACCATTATCCAAACGAGAGAGTAACCGAATAACAAGTGTTCCCGACGTCACTATTGTGTATACTGTTTTATTATGTTAATTGAAAACCCATGGTCGAGGAGTTCTTATCGGGTGGGTGTATCCCGTGCATACCCGGGACAACGGCCTTATCAGACCCCTGGCTGCTGAGACCAGGACCAGCCGCTAGAGCTGTAACATGTAACGGGAATCTCAATGAGCTAAAACAATAACGGGATGCTCATGAGTAAAAGACGGTAGCCAGCACTACCCCGTCCCCTGCAGTGGGACAAATAATGGATCCAGACATCCACCCGATATGATCTAATCAACCGTCAAGTCTCCCCCATACCCAAGTTATCTTATTAACTTATATATCAAGTATATAATGTAACAAGAACAAATACAGTACATGATACGAGTAACATGATAACTGGACCTGAGCTCTGTTGATAGCATAGAACAATATAACGGGAAACGGGAACAATATAACGGGAACAATATAACAGGAAACGGGAACAATAGATGTGGGATTCCACATATCATGTATCAACAGCTCTCATGTCCAGTAACGGGAATATCCATATCAGTAACAGGAATAACAATATCCAGTAACGGGCATAACAATAGTAGTCACGGGAAATAAGCATATAACAGGAATACGGTAACATGGAACAATAATCTGTGAGTCATATGATAATAAGATAGAGACAATACATGCAGGTACACTCGTGTGGTGAGCATACGTAACAGTGATGTGTGATCATGAGATAACTGTGTACCGAGCATCCATGTAATGATGATAAGAATAATATGAAATGTGGTAATCTGTGAATTGGTATCTCCGTGTACCAGTGGAACATATATGTGTAGCAAGAATCTGTGTAATGTATCTGTGTATCCCTAGTACATGTCATAACAGTAGTCAGTGTATAATATAATACCGTGTCCACGTGTCATGATACTACCAGTGCATGAAATAAAGGTGTCCCGTGTGATAGGATATCCAAGTCATGGTGTGAACACTAATGGTAGCGTCTTAGCATCTACTCGAGTGTCAAATACTGCTAGTAAGAATAACAAGTCCTATATTCTGAATACGGTAGGTGCCACCAAATTATTATATCCACAGTATCAATTTATTGGATACTTTACTGGTGACAATTGTTAACTTCTGAATCTCGGTAACTCAACGATCGTCCATATATATATATATATATATATATATATATATATATATATATATATATATATATCCATATATTTATAATAAATCAGGTGTATGTTAACAATCATGTATGTTATGTATGGTTTAATTATCGAGATTTACCAACAATTATATTTTAGTAAACAATAATAATAATGATTTCTCATATTCACGTTTTATTAAATACGGCAACCAATCAAGAGTACTAAACATGATAAAATATATTTATAAGAGAAAACACTTACAAACTAGCCACGGGAAGGTAGCTCTCTCTCTCACGATTGCAACGGATCCAGAATCACCCAAATCGGAGTCCGGATGCTCCCGATATCGCCCGAAGACTAAATCATAACAAAACGGGTTTAAATATGTAATCAACATATTTAAATGCAAATAATAAAAGTAGCAGGGGGTTTTCTGTAAAGTTACCTTTAATGGGTTTCGGATGCGGGTAGCCGGGTTAACGGGTCGGGTGTAGATCCAAACCCAAACCATCACTTAATGAAATGGTTAATGGGTAACGGGTTTGTTGGGTTAATGATTAACCCTTATTGGGTTAATGGGTTTGGGATTTACCCAAACCCAAACAACACGAAGGGGGCAGCAGCAGCTTGCTGCTGCCGCCCACAATAGCCAGCCGGCCAGCTGGGCTGGCCGCCGGCGGCGGCCCGGCCGCCGGCGGCAGTCGCGACCTCCGGGCGGTGGTTAGAGAAAGAGGGTGAGGGAGAGAGAGATAGAGGGGAAGGGAGAAGGAAACAGAGAGAAAGAGAAGGGGGCAAGGGTGCACAGCAAAAGAAGAAAAAGGAGAAGAAGGGGGCGGTGGCTTGGCTGGTGGCGCGGTGGCGGCATGGGGTCGCGCCGCCGGCGGTGGTGCCGGCCGGGGGCGCAGCGGCTCCGGCCGCGCTTGGCCTGGCTGCGGGCCAGGGGAGCAGCTCCTCCCCTTTGGGTCTGCACAGAATGAGGGAGGGGTTAGAGAGATAGAGTGTGTGTTAGAGAGAAGGAGTTTTGGAGAGAGAGAGTTTAAAGATTCAGAGAGAATCCATGGGAAGAGAGAGAGAAGGGATTTTATAAAGGAGGGGGAAAGTCGGTGGAAGTGATGGCGGTGGAGGAGGTTTCCAGAGAAAGAAAGAAAAAGAAAAGAAAGGAAAAGATTTAAAATTAATAAAATTATATTTAATTCGGCTCAAAATTCGACTAACTCCGAACGGTGCCCAAAAATTACAGAAAATAGAGAATAATATCTTGAGACGTAAGATGAAAACAGTTTGCAGAAACTCAATCCGGTTTACAAATTAAAAATTCCGGAGTGTCTCGCCGATATTAGGCGACACCGGTTTGGCCGGATTTTCGATAAAATCAGAACAATCCCCAAAAATACCCGAACATAGAAAATACGATTCTAAGACACATGGTGAAAGCGGATTCTCAAAATACAACTCCGTTTGTGAAAAAAAATCGGAAGGCCGATTATCGGTATCGGTCGACACCGACTACAGACATTTTCCAAAATAATCCAGAAAAATTCTAAAAAATTCTGAAAAATCTAAAATATTAGAAAATGATTTTAAAACTGAAATCAACTCAATCGGACTACCATAGAGATCAAATCAATTTTTGTACGTCGTATCGCGTACCGACACTGTAATACGTACACCGGGGAGCAGGGGTTAAAGGATGCTTAGTCGAAGGCCAAGAAGAGCGGCTTCAATAATTAGGAGTCTAAGTTTTCTCCGAAACAGTACTCCTTCAAAAAGGATCTGGTGGTAACAATATTCCATTTACTCCACAAAGGGAATAAATTGAAGCTGCGGATGCTCGACGTCCTAATGAGATAGGACGCACGAACGATCCCAAATACTGTCTCTTTCACAGGATGATTCACCATCCTACCGACAAGTGCTTTGTCCTCAAGGGCAGAATTTAAGCTCTAGTCAACACTAGAGTCCTGACACTGAAATCAGAGCAAAAGAAAGTCACTACAAACATGGTGACTCTCGAGTTCGGTAAAACCCAAAGGTCACTGTTCCTGACGGGACTTATCTAATCCCTACACCACGGCTGGAAGTCAAACATCCTGCAGCTAAAACTCAAGATAATAAGGGTCTTGTTCCCTGACACTGAAGATAGGGGAAATCATGTGGATACACCAGACCTTGTCCAAGACGAACAATGGTATTCAAAGAAGTCCAAGTCAAAGGGCAAATCTTGCAATATCATCTCCATCCTGCCAGAAGATGACAATCTTACAGCAGCTTCTCTCAGCGATTCTGAAGGAGAAAAGCACGTTTACACAATGCAAGTTGATGTACCTCAGCCAATAGGTACTCGATCCAGAAAATCATACTTAAAAACAGTATGAGAAAGCTACTGATGAGATACAACAGCAGACGACGTCAGCACAAATACCAGCACCCGCTTCAGTTCCAACCATGGGAAAGGAGAAGCCAAGGGAAGTCCAGTTCGACCATGCCCTGAAAAAGCCTTCAGGCCCAGGGCTTGACATGCCCTTTCGTTTTGACATATTGGCCTAGTTGCTAATATCCCTGCTCGTATTACTATACACGAGCTCCTTCGTCTCTCAAAAGAGACAAGAGAAGCACTCAAAGATGCACTGGCTAATTCAGAATCATTCCTGACGTACATGCCAGAAATCCTTAAAGATGACGCTCAGTCTTCTTGCCCTGAATACCATCATGTACAATCAAAGGTACCTGCTATTACCTTCACAGCGAAGATATGCTTCTCAAGGATAACAAGCACGATAGATCTCTGTACTACACCGGATACATCGGTTCAATATGCATTGAAAGAGTACAGGTTGATCCAGGGTCTGCACTCAGTATCATCCCCAAAAGACTCCTCTACTTCCTCGGTATACAACTATATAGGTTGTCCGCAACCACTACAACAATATACGGTTTTAATGCCGGGAGTAGTCATCTACTTGGAAAAATTCGACTCCGTTGCCGAGTCGGGAGCCTGAAGTCAGAAGTGACGTGCTATGTCATTGACGCTGACACGTCATACAACTTGCTACTAGGACGACCGTAGATCCACGCCAATTGGATCGTTCCCTCCACTCTGCACCAATGCTTTAAATATGTTGAAGATGATGCAATAGTACGAATGTCTTCGCTGAAAAGCAACCATTCAAAGGAGTGAAAAATTACTTTACTGACGCTCTCCTGTATCAAGAGACCGGCGAAACATCAAAAGAATCATTGCCGGACGATGATGATAGTGGCAATGAGGCAGATTCAGAATCTGAAGCAGACATGTCAGCCATTTTGATTGATGAACCAATTATAGCATGTCTTAATAATCCCCAATGTAACGCTCCTTCTGAAGATGAGGGTGAATGGGTAATTAATGATAATATTTTCTTTGATTATCCTGTGAGTGTTGGTTGTTTGAATTCATTACGGATAGCTCTCTGCACATGCCTTTACATAGACCAAGTGCATCCGGTACACCCATAGAATCTGTAGAAGGGGCCGTTTTAATGATCCCTCCATCCAAAGAAGGTCAGTTACCAAAATATTTGGTAAAGCCCAGCCACGAGGGTCCACAGTCACAGATTTAAGTTCAGACTCAGACACCCCATAAATTTTCCATTATGCGCGACCAGCGCGCCATATGATGAAGAAAATGGGGTACAATCTAAAACATGGGAGGGTCTGAATTTCGAAAAAGGAAGACGTAGTTTGCTGCGCAACTTTGTGCCGAGAGGAAAACCTGTAAATTACTATGATAACACACGCAGGGGGTTGGGATACGTTACACCCACACCACCAGCAACGATTCAATTCAAGAATGACGAACCGATTCCATCACATTCTGCCTCTTCCTCCGAGTGGGACTCAGATGTCAGTGTGGGAGTGATATTCAGAATCTCACCGTTAACCTGACTTCAAGCAATCAATTGGAGCTGCGGAAGCTACTGATGAGGAACCATGGGCTCAGCAATTAGATCTCCAATGGAAAAAGCAATTCGAACTGTGTGAACCACCTACTGAAGACAAGGTGATTCAGGTCAACTTGGGTAGTCAAGATCACCCTAAACCTATCTTTATAAGTGAGAGCTTATCACTTATGGAAAAGGAAGAATTAATAATACTCGTAAAGAAGTATATAGATGCTTTTGCATGGAACTATGAAGACATGCCCGGACTTGATCTACAAGTAGCCATGCATCGTCTGAATATCAAACCTGACGCCAAGCCAGTCAAGCAGCAACAACGTCAGTTTTGCCCGAACGTTATGGAGGCTATTGAAGTCGAAGTTCATAAGCTCATTGCATGTGGCTTCATACGGGAGGAACAGCATCCCGATTGGGTTGCTAATATCATTCCCGTCCTTAAGAAAAATGGGAAAATAGGGATCTGTATCGACTGCCGTGATCTCAATATGGCTTGTCCTAAAGACGAATTCCCATTGCCCATCACCGATGTCATGATTGACAATACTTGTGGATTTGAAAGAATATCTTTCATGGACGATGTTTCAGGATACAATCAGATTAAGATGTATCCCGACGACGAGAAGCATATTTCGTTCCGAGCACCATTGGGGGAATACTGCTATACTGTGATGCCTTTCGGACTGAAGAACGCCGGAGCAACCTATCAGCGGGTAATGAACATAATTTTCCGCGATCATCTCCGAAAAATGGTAGAATGTTATGTCGACGACATTGCTATCAAAAGCCGCAATAAGAATGACCATCTTCGTGACTTGAGAACGATGTTCGACATAATGCGGGCTCACCAACTGAAGATGAATCCGACAAAATCCTTCTTGGGGGTTTCAAGTGGCAAGTTCCTTAGGTTTATTGTTACATCAAAGGAATTCATCTTGACCCACACAAAGTCAAAGCCATTCAGAACATGCATCCACCTCAGAATCTCAAAGAACTTAGAGGCTTGCAAGGTAGACTGGCTTATATTAGAAGATTCATCGCAAATCTCTTAGGCCACTGTCAACCGTTCACCCGACTCATGAAAAAGGGTGTTTCCTTTGTATGGGATCAAGCTTGTCAGGAAGCTTACGAGGATACAAGAGATATCTCACAAACCTCCAGTCTTGGTAGCTCCCACATCAGGAAAACTATTCTTGCTTTATGTGAAAGCTATGGACCATTTTCTTAGTGCCCTGCTTGCTCATAAAGACGACAATAGTCACGAACATGCTATTTATTATCTGAGCAAGACTCTGATAGGGGCGGAATCTCGCTATAATCCTATTGAGGAATGCTTAGCTCTTGTCTTTGCCGTTTAGAAGACACGACATTATTTGGTCGGCCAAACCATACATGTCATTTCCAGAGTGAATCCTTTGCATCTTCTCATGACGAAGTTAGGATCATTGAACTCAAGATTAGCTAAATGGGTGCTTCTTTTGTCTCAATACGACATGCTATTTATCCTTCAAAAGGCGGTTAAAGGCCAGGCCCTCGCAGAGTTCTTGGCTGCTCATCCAGTTTCGGAATACTCAAAACTTCATGAAGACATTCCAGATATAGTCTTTGAATCTAATATAACTTCAGAAGATGAAATATGGCAGATGTTCTTCGATGGAGCATCATGAATAGGCCCTAAAGGCAGGATCATTGCCGGCGTGGGGGTTGTGTTTATCTCTCCACAAAATCACGTCCTTCCTAGAGCATTTTCTCTGACGGAATCATGCTCCAACAATGTAGTGGAATATAATGCTCTACTCATTGGTCTTCAGCTCGCCCACGGAATGGGAATACGTTACCTTGAAGCTTACGGTGATTCAAAACTGATTATCAATCAGGTTAAAGGCGAATATGAGGTCCGTCACGAGGATTTGGTGCTTTATTATCACACAGTCATCGAATTGGCTAATCTGTTTAATGGCTTTTACATCGGGCACGTATCTCGATCTCAGAATACTAAGGCGGATGCTCTTGCTGCATTAGCAACAACGCTAGCCTTGCCAGTCGACACCGAGTATCACCTTACAGTGGCGACTCGACATCATGTCTGCTCTAAACATATGTTGAGAATCAGAGAGGTTTATAATATCTCGACGGATCTTAAGCCAAGAGATTGGCGATTTCCTTTCATCGACTATGCTCTACACGGTCTGCTGCCAGACAATCCAAAAGAAGCGGCATCTACCAGACGAAGGTCTCTCCATTTTTACAATGATCCGACTCTGAAGACACTTTACCGTTGTTCATATGACGATGTCCTCCTCCGTTTCCTTTCTATTCAGAGGCGCAGGAAGTGCTTAAAGAATCACACGACGGCATATGCGGAGCTCATCAGCCATGTCCAAAACTCAAAGACAGATTGCACAAGCTTGGATATTATTGGCCAACCATGATAGCCGATGCCATCCATATGCGCGAAGGTGTAAAGCATGCCAAATTTATGCGGACTTCATACACCAATCTCCGGAGTTGCTCCACCCAACTATTGCTTCATGGCCATTTAAAGCATGGGGAATCGATGTCGTAGGGCCAATCAGCCCCTCTTTGACAAAAGGATACCGGTTTATCCTGGCAATAACTGATTACTTTTCAAAGTAGGCAGAAGTCATATAACTGGTTGAAGTCAAAACTTCTAACATGGTTAATTTCATCAAACACCACGTTATTCATCGATTTGGTGTCCCTAGGCGGATCATCCATGATAACGGTCCCCAATTCATAAGCCAGGTATTCTATCGATTCTGTGATAAATACCGAATACAGAATGTGGCTTCAACTACCTATAATCCTGCCGCTAATGGCTTGGCGGAAGCATTCAACAAAACAATCATTAAGTTACTCAAAAGTTCATTTCCTCGAATAAGCAAGATTGGAATGAAAAGCTTAGTGAATGTCTTTGGGCCTACCGAACCACAGTTCAGACCCCAACAAGCAATACGCCTTTTTTCCTGGTGTACGGGTGTGAAGCAGTCATACCGTTGAAAATCCAGATGCCGTCATTACGAGTCGCTCTGATCACTAAGATCATATCAGAGGATGATGATCGGTTGCGTCTTCTAGAGCTCGAAGCCCTAGATGAGAAGCGGTTACAAGCTCAGCAGCATATTAAGTTGTATCAAGCTCGGATCTCAAAAACCTTCAATAAAAAGGTCAAATAAAGAGTCTTCCAGAAAGGAGATTTGGTTTAGCCGTCAGACGACCAATGATCATAACTCACAAAACCAAAGGCAAATTTCAGCCCAAATGGGAGAGACCGTTTGTAATAGAAACAGTCTATTCAAATGGAACATATCGCCTTATGACTTCAGATGGTGATCTACTCATGATGCCAATCAACGGCAAGTTCTTAAAGAAGTATTATCCTTGATAAGGATCCTTCTCATGATCAACTTAACATTACACCCTGATCAAGACCTTCAAATCCAAGATACGCAGAAGGAGCGCCCCTCTCTTCCTCCAAACGAGATCATACAACCATAGACCAGTAGGAAGCTGATCATACACTGGTTGTCTCAAAGAAGAATCAAGGTTACACTGTACTAACCAAATGATCCAACACTTTAACGGTTAAGGATAGAGGAAAATATTGGCCTTTAAGCCCAACATAAGTCCTCGACAACTCATCATGCTGAGGGGAATAGCATGGCTAGCCCGACTCAAACGGTAGTTGGTAAAGGCATATCAAACCGTTGACAGCTGAGGATTTGCTAAAAATCCTAAGGGACCTGTTCCCATTTGATTCCCTCTCCAAAATCACTTACCAATTCTCATCCATGGAATGGTAAGATCACATATAAAGATCTTTCCATCCATTTCGCTGTTAAGTTAACATTAAATCTATGACAGTGATCTCCTCGTTTCTCTCAATAAGAATGAGACCTTTTCATGCTATGTTTAACACTACACCTCTTGCATCCATTTCACTGTTAAGTTAACATTAAACCTATGATAGTGATCTCCTCATTTTCTCAATGAGAACGAGACTTTTTCATGCTATGTTTAACACTACACCTCTGGCATACATTTCGCTGTTAAGTTAACATTAAACTTATGACAGTGATCTCCTCTTTTTCTCAGGAGAATGAGACCTTTCCATGACTATGTTTAACATTATACCTCTGGCATATCTTTTTGTCAAGTTAACATTACACCTCTGACAAATCGCTTTCCGAATTCCTACGAAGTTCTTTTTGTCACGTTAACATTACACCTCTGACATATGATCTTCTATGGAATTCAATTCCTAGCTCCCAGCAAGTTCCTGAGTCCCACTTAGTTTCTTGGTGGACTTTTCGGGTTGTCACGTTAACAATATACCTCTGACAATTCCTTCCAAATCCCATCAAAATTTTAAGCTTGGTGGCTTCTCAATCGGTTACGTCATTGCGACCTCTGAACTGGCAGATAGCCAAGTCTCATCTTTCAGTCCAGCAAGGACTATTCTTTGTCATCATATGATAAAATTTTGAGCTTGGTGGCTTCTCAATCGGTTACGTCATTGCGACCTCTAAACCGACAGATAGCCAAGTCTCATCTTTCAGTCAGGTAAGGACTATTTCTTTGTCATCATATGGTAAAATTTTGAGCTTGGTGGCTTCTCAATCGGTTACGTCATTGCGATCTTTGAACCGGCAGATAGCCAAGTCTCGTCTTTCAGTTCGGCAAGGACTATTTCTTTGTCATCATATAACAAAATTTGAGCTTGGAGGCTTCTCAATCGGTTACGCCATTGCGACCTCTGAACTAGCAGATAGCCAGGTCTCGTCTTTCAGTCCGATAAGGACTATTTCTTTGTCATCATATAACAAAATTTTGAGCTTGGTGGCTTCTCAATCAGTTATGTCATTGCGACCTCTGAACCGGCAGATAGCCAAGTCTCATCTTTCAGCCTAATCAGGCTTTTGTAGGCTGACGATTGCCTAAATGTCGCCTCCTCGAAAGGAGGCAAACAGTCGTTTCAAATTAATTTGAAACGGTGCCTAAAGCGCTTTCCCAAGAAGCGTTATTTCAGCCCCACTAAGGGCTAACTCCGCCGAGAGTCTAGTGTTGACTTAGCGCGACGCTTGAATAACTTCGCTGAGAAACATGCTTTAGCTCCGCTAAAAGCACATCTTTAACTTCGCGAAAATTCCGTGCTAGCTTCGCCAGAAACTGGCTCCTGACTTATTTGGAAATCGGTCTCCAACTTCGCCGAAGTTTAGCTCCGCTGAGAGCTCCTAATTCCTCCTAAGGAAAGGACTTACTAAAGCTGGTCCACTTCAGGTGTTCTCGAGTTAAAAAGGAGAAAAAAATAGAACAGCACAAAATAAACTTTTATTGATTTAAAAGGGAAGATACATTGGCGCTACATCAAGGTGGTTCGTACAACCGAATCATTGCCCCAAAGGCATACAAGTGGTCCTATCTACTTCCAAGCCAAACTAACTGGACACGAAAGACCTTCCTCAAGCACAAGGCTGTAATCCTTCGCATAATGGCAGGTTTTGCCATCAAGAAGCTAGATCTTCTTTGATGAAAATTAGTAAAGGACCGGTTGCCACCAGAAAGCCGGATCTTCTTTGATTAAAATTGCCAGAGGAAGGATCTAAGACCTTACAGGTGACGTCCGCTTTCCCAAAGTGGATCATCTCAGATAAGCGACTACCAGCCTCTTCTTGAAGTGGATCATCTCGGATAAGCGACTGCCAACCTCTTCTGGAAAGATGCATTAGCTGCCCCAGTTTGTTCCTCCTGCTTAGGATTAAAATTTCAACCAGAAAATCAAGAGACAAATTTCTGGTCTATTTTATTAAGATGATAGACTGGCAAACACAATTCACTGCAATGCAAGATGGAAGCAGGTTAGCAGTAAAGCAAAGAAAAAATGCAAGCATGATACGCTAAGTCAAATTCTTTATGCGAAGCAATTTATATCCGATCCAATTGCACTTTAAGATGGATGTCAGTTAAGCAGAGGATAGCCTCGCTTGCTCAGTGATGATGGGCTAGCTCAGCATAAGCCAGGTCTTAGCGCCGCCTAAGACAGTTATACTGAAAGAGCGTCAAAAAGAGCTAAGTCCTAACCTCGCCTATATGGCTAGGCCAGACTGATCCAGAGGGACGCAGTCTTGACCCCACCTATATGGCAAGACTGGCTCAACCTTGAAGAGACTAAGTCCCCAATTCTTGCCTATGTGGCAAACTTAGCGGGCAAGCATGCAATGATTTTTTTTTTGATCAAGTGAAAATGATAGCTTCGCCGGGAAGCTGGGAAATAGGGTTGAAACCCTTCTCTGTAAATCAGTCAGATACAAAAGAAGAGCAAGGGAAATCAATCCCTAAGATAGCTGATAAAGCTAAATTAAGGGAGATAAACCCCCTAAAGTCATTAGTTCATTAGTAAAGTCTCTGGATGATCAAGACTCACCAGTTCTTGGCCGGTTAATGACCAGAGTGGGCACCCCCACTATTTCAGAGATCTGAGTATACTTCTCTGAACAACCAGGAGAAGTCATGAGCAGACTGCTTCTCTGCAGAGGACCTCAAGTGTCCTATTTATAGGCCTCATGGCCTGGTCGCCCCGCCGCTGCTTCAAGATTAGAAGCGCGAGCGAATTTAAGGCATTTATTGAGCCTTGAGAAAGGGAATAGTCTCCTCGGAAATGCGCGCAGAAGCAATGATTTTCCTCGAAGAAGGGGCAGTCCTTCTCGAAACTAGCCAAAACGCAGTTGGCCTCGGGAAAGGAATGACGTTCCAAGACCAATTTGAAGTGAATCTACTCCAGGAGGCTCGAACGCGGAGCTATCCAGACGCGAAGCTACTCAGAATCGCGAATCTACACGATTCCTCAGCAAACTTATTCCAATCCAGAAGCAGAATTGAAAGCGAAGCTGAACTCAACCACCATGGCGAC